>CAIGQZ010004081.1:10065941-10096107 GCA_903798205.1 Danio tinwini
ATATTATATTATATTATATTATATTATATTATATTATATTACATTATTAGTTTACTGCACAAGACCATTCTTTTGTACAAACAAATGAGAAATCAGGTGAAAGATGATTTTTGGCAATTGTTTTGTGACTGGGTTTTGAAGTGTCTCAAGCAAAGTTCTTCTATTAGTGTGTGCCTTCTGTTTGAATATTTTCTATGAGAAACAGGTAATAAAACACATTCATTTATCATGTTTTCTCGTTTTGCAACTTTTATGTATCCATAGTTTTGAATTGATTGTCATGATTCCACAACAATGGTAATACATTTGTATAATTTATGTATGGATCTTTATTATAGGCTATTAATTGAGACCCTGAATCACAAAATCATTCTTTTACATGGGCAAATTTTGGGCACTAGCCTAAAAATGCCCTGTGTCAGTCATTAATATCGATTTTTTTATGCCAAAAATTATTGGATTAGATCATGTTCCATGAAGATGTTTTATAAAGTTCCTAGTAAATATATCAAAACTCTATTTTGATTAGTTATGTGCATTGCACATCATTTACAACTTAAGAATATTTTTGTATATATTTTCTTTATATTTTGTACCCTGCAAATAAATTAATTAATTAGTTTTCCTTCGGCTTAGTCCCTTTATTCATCAGGGGTCACCACAGCAGAATGAACCACCAACTTATCCAGCATATGTTTTACACAGCATATTCCCTTCCAGCTGCAACCCAGTACTGGAAAACATTTATACACACTCACTCACTCACACATACACTACAGACAATCTAGTTTATTCAATTCACCTATACCGCATGTCTTTGGACTGTGGGGGAATCCGGAGCACCCGGAGGAAACCCACGCCAACATGGGGAGAACATGGACATTCCACACAGAAATGCCAACTGGTCCAGCCGGGACTCGAACCAGCGACCTTCTTTCCTCTCCTAACAAAGTATACAACTTATTTAGCAAACTTTAAGTTTTGTGGTTTAACTGTAAATGTGTTTGTTTGAAAATACTAACTAAAATACAACACAACGTTTTATTGACTTACCCCTGCTTATCATCCGATGCACTAGGCGGCGGTACAACATCAAATGATTTGTCCGCTACCAAAAGCAAAACAGGGACGAAAAGCACACTGGCACACTCACACACACGTGGAAACTGGTGCGATAATAACTACAACCAAAGGTATGGAAGTATTTTTACTGTTGTATCTGGACGCATAGAAACTATCATAACATTTGATTGTTAGCTATTGCGCGCGACGTTTATAACCTGAAAGTGTTCTAGGCTAGCATACCAGACTGACAACATCGCTCTGTTTAATGCTAAACAGATCATTTGAACAATTTGAAATTTTTGAGACGTATGTATTATTAATTTGAGTATACGATTATGTTGATTGAGGTTAAGTTGGTTTTATATTCGATAGAGGTAAAGTTGGTTTTATATTCGCACATTCATTCATTTAGAAGTCTCTATATTGTTTACCATGTTACTTTGAATATTCAATCAGGATTAGCATGCAAGTATGACTTCAAAACAACATTAACACTATCTAATTAACTGTGAACAAAGCTGTACTTTGATGGTCATTGGCTGCTAATATGATTTCCCTATTTACAATTTACAAAGAATACTTTTCTGAAATTATATTATTAAGGAGAATGTCTGAATATCCGAATATAAAACCAACTTTACCTCTATTTATATTCGCACATTCAGGTTTTCTTCTTAATATTGTTTCGGAAAAGTCTTTTTTACATATTTGAAATAGGGAGATCACATTAGCAACCATTAACTATTAATGTACAATGTTTTGGTTGTCTTAAAAACAATATTGCAATCGCAAAACAAACAACAAAATTTGAAATTTGGTTTTATATTCGGATATTCAGACATTTTCCTTAATAATATAATTTCAGAAAAGTATTCTTTGCAAATTCTAAATAGGGAAATCATATAAGCAGCTAATGCCTATCAAAGTACAACATTGTTCACAGTCAATTAGATAGTGTTAATGATGTTTTGAAGTCATACTTACATGCTAATTCAGATCGAATATTCAAAGTAACATGGTAAACAATATAGAGACTTCTAAATGAACGATTGTGTGAATATAAAACCAACTTTACATCTATATCAAAACATAGCTTACTAGCATATTCTGTTTTTTTCAGTAGGGTAATGAGAGTGACTGAGGAGTTTCATGAATGGAAGCCTTCCTTACAGAAGATATAGTGAATAAATAAATTGACTTTAAATACAATACCAATGAGATTAAGTGAATTGTTTAATGTGTGGTTTAGTTTAAAACAGCAACAACCAATTTATGTTTCATCTATCATAAATGTCTGTTTAAAAGCCACCAAAAAGCCTACTTTTAGGCTACACTACATTTAATATTATTATCCATACATTATCCATAAAAAAATTATTTCACGTTTTAATCAATTATGCCAGTCAACATTATTTAGTCTACCTAAATAAAAAATATCACAGTTTCACAGTATTTTGATTACTGCTCTAAAATGTTTTTTTTAATGTTTGGTTAAAAAAAAACGTTTCCCCCTTGAACACACTATATTTTATAAAAAAAAAAACATTTAAGATATTTTGGAACAGTAAACATGTCAGGATAAATATTTAAAATAAACAATTGACTACTGCTATCTTTATTATAGTTTGAAAAACACAAATTTTGAACATGTAAAGACATCTTTGTATATCTTTATTTTTCTGGATATAGAGTAAGCCGCCATGTTCAGGTCTATAGCGTGGTTGAATGTTGGTAAGCGGTATTTGTTTTTTAAATGTTTTCTGAATCATGGGCTGACCAGTAGCTTTTGATACCAGGCCCTTTTCTGATGAAGAGATACTGTTGTCCTAAAAACTGAATAAAATAGTCATTAAGAACATGTAAACACCCTTACAAATACTGTAGGAACGTTATAACAAAATTTTTCCAAACCGTGGTAAAACTTGAAACCGGTTATCATCCCATGACTATTTTGGAGTGAAATATTACCTATGATGGATATGCATACCTGGCAACTATTTATAACTTTTTACTATTCTGTCTCACTATCATCCGGTTTAGGTATTTTCCCGTATTTATTTTTTGTTTTTCTATGAAAAGTGAAATGGCATCACAGAGCTGATCGCAAATGTGATATTATTGCAAGAACTGGTCAAAAGAATTATGCTTTCACTTTATTTTGGCTTGAAAGCACGTTGAAATTAATATTAAAATGACGACATTCGCTTTATTCTATTAAAGCTATGGGTCGACCGTCACCCTTTCCAGGCAACCTCTAAATCAGTTAATTTATTTAGTGGTGCTGACTGACGGACATGCTTCGTAGTGATAAAGACATTTTTCCCAGCTGGATCAGCTTCTGTACACACAATTTTATAGGTAGCTAAAGTGGACACTTTTGGATTTGGGTGGGTTTTTAAACAGACAAATACACTTAATAATATGTTAACATGCTCGTCCTGGCATGTTTTATTTTATACACAAATAATTTTGTCTTAAATGAGCACAAACAGTTACAAAAGTCATCAAATTCTTTCATTATAGATCAATGGATTCTTAAAGTGACAGCTCTGTTATCAAACAAAACAGTGCATCAAAATGAGAGACTTCACCAAATAACTATAATAACTTTAATCCATATTTAAATACTGTATTTTTGAGTATACAAAAAAAATACAGTATCCTGTATTTTTACATCCCAATGTTGACAGGTATGGATATGATGTATTCTTTTGTGACGTTAACTTTCTGAAATCACAGAATAGTTACTTTGTTACCAAATAGTAAACTGTGTTATCATTCGTGTGTAGATGACATCTTTAGCGCATCAGCTGAAGCGGCTGGCTTTGCCGCAGAATGACTCGAGTCTGCTTGGCCGGAGAGAGGTGGTCTCTGTGCTCTTTGACCCTAAAGATGCAGCCAGTATGGACCGTAGCACCTTCCATGCACTCGGTGAGTAATCATGAGGTTTTCATCTGTTTCTCCAAGACTTGAATTGCTCTTAGTTCACCCCATATTTCATCATTTACTCACCCTCAAGTGATTTAAAAGCTTTATTAATAATATTTTCTAATGACTTTAAATGTCACTATTTACTATGGCACTGTTTACTCTTTCTTAAAGGGTTTCAAACCTTAATAAACAAACTAAATAAATTGCTAAATATTGTTGACACATGAAAGTGCATGCAGCCCACAACAAAGGAGGAAAGTCATTGCGTATCATATTTAACAACCCGTTTACTATGAATTTTATGTAATTTTGCTCACATGGATAATTGAATATTAATCAGATGATGTGAAGAGGCTGTGTATAAGAAGGCAGTTCAGCGTCTCAGTCTCTTCCACAAGTTAAGAAGTTTAATGTTAGTACACAAACTTTAAACATAGCATATAAATCGTTAATAGAGAGTGTTCTCACTTTAATGTTGTTTCATGGTTTGGTAACACAACACTTAAACAGAAGAAGAAATTATCGCAAATTATCAATCAGGCAAATAAGATAACTGGTTACAAACAACATTCGCTGCAGATTTTATTTGACTCCTTTATGGAAAAACCAGCCATTGCGATTGTTAAAGATAATACACATCCCCTTCACTCAGCTTTTGAAATGTTACCATCAGGACGCAGGCTTGAAATTCCTAGAGCCCGAAGAAATGCTTATAAAAAGTCATTTATCTCAGTTGCAATTGTTGTATTAAATCAGATCACTGTTTAATGTGAATGGTGTTGTTGGTAAGAATGATCTGCAGTAATATGTATGGGGCTAGTATGTTTTTAAGTTTTTAATTCATGTGGTTGTCTTGATGGGTGTTGCTTTTATGTGATTGTTGTATGGTTGTATGCATGTTACCAGTGTTAAAGACAAATTTTCTTTCTGTGTCAAGTAGAATGGACAATAAAGTTTAAACTAAACTAAAAAACTAAATGATGACTGTTACAATTTATTAAGTTGTTTAGGAGAGTAAACGTAACATTTAGCATATTAGATTATTACGGCAGGTAATGGATGGAAATATATAAGGACACAATCTTAACAATTAATTTGTTTATTCATCTATGAGGAAAAAAAGTGATAAAGCCAACAAATAAGAGGCATGAGTGTGCTTTGTACAATGCATTTATAGATCATATAAGCAAACAGAAATATAATCAAACCAAAAGTTACAGGGGAAAAGGAACTAGAGTGGCGCCAAAGCAAAGAACTAAACAAAACCAAAAGCCACCTAAACTAGAACACAAGATCCCTTATAAACTTACTAATGAAAATAAAAATATGAAAAGTAAACCGAAATCTTCAGCATATGCGACTCCAATAAAGTACACTCCCTGAAACAATAAACAAAAATACAAAAAGCAGCGCTCACCCACTTACCTAGTGTTTCTGAACAGTTCAAATAACTACAGGCAAAATGTATGTCGCGTGACTTGGTAACCTATTTCTTTTTTTTCCCAAAAAGGAATGATAAACGCTTTAACCATAATGAAATAATTTACAATTGTAAATAATAATTCAGAGACATGGAATAAAACATAATATATAATCAGAAGTGAGTGTACACAACACAAACCAACACACACACAGCACTGTCAAACAAGGTTTAAAGATTTAAAGTCTGTGGAACGAAGCCCCATTGGTCTACGAGGAAACGCCCTAATGAGGAGTGACAGGCTCAGGATCCAATCAGCAGGTACCTGAGAAGGAGAAAATAGCAGAACAAAAGGTGATAGGGCGAGACAGAGCGAATGACAGACAAGGAAAGAGAGCAAGAGTGAGGGGAGACGAGGAGAAACAGAGAGGGAAAAAGCACTAAAATCCAACCTCCTATGAACCATAACAATGACATATTAAACGTATGATTTAATTGAACATTTTTTTATTGTAAGATTATCCTAGCTCAATATATGTGACAAAATTAGGTCAGCACAAATGTACTCCATAAGTAGTCAGATTACATTACCATAATTGTGTAATCTAGAAGATATTTTACTGATACTGACTACAAATTTTGTCGTGTAATTTGCAATTTCTTACGTAATCATATATAATCTACCCAGGTCTTCTCACTTTTATACAACAGTCAGTAATATTCAATCACCTTGCATAAATTTTTGGTGTTGTTGGTCACTCTGAACAGGCTGCACAGGACTGGAGGAGCTGATGGGTATTGATGCAGCGTTCAGTGAGTTTCAGGAGACTCTGTTCAGTCAAGGATCTTTGACTTTAGAGCGCAGCGTTCAGTCCAAAGAGGTCAACAAGAAACTGGACAAGAGCATCTCTCTCTTCCTCACTCGACTGTCACCTTACTTTCTGCTCAAGCCTGCTCTGAAATGCATTGAATGGCTTTTACACAGGTAAGCTTCAGCAGAATTACTATTCTTTCACTTACCTGTGGTATCTGTGCAAGTCTTACTTTCTGATTCAGCAGTTTTCAGATTATTGTTTTAGAGCTTGGTAGAATTGTGTAGAATTTAAAGGCTCCAATATTATCACAGGAAACTTATTTTTGAGTTTTTTGCTTGGAGGTAAAAGAGCTGGAAAAAAGGTGTGTGCAGTCTTTACACTACCTGACAAAAGTCTTGTCGTCAATCCCAGTTGTAAGAGCAACAATTAATAACTCGACTTCTAGTTGATCATTTGGAAAAGTGGCATAAGGTAGATTTTTCTGATGAATCATCTGTTGAACTGCATCCCAATCATCACAAATACTGCAGAAGACCTATTGGAACTCACATGGACCTAAGATTCTCAGAGAATCTGTCAAGTTTGGTGAAGGAAAAAATCATGGTTTGGGGTTACATTCAGTATGGGGCGTGCAAGAGGTCTGCAGAGTGGATGGCAACATCAACAGCCTGAGGTAATAAGACATTTGTGCTGCCCATTACATTACAAACCACAGGAGAGGGCAAATTCTTCAGCAGGATAGTGCTCCTACTCAAACTTCAGCCTCCACATCAAAGTTGCTGAAAGCAAAGAAGGTCAAGATGCTCCAGGATTGGCCAGCCTAGTCACCACACATGAACATTATTGAGCATGTTTGGGGTAAGAGGGAGGAGGCATTGAAGATGAATCCAAAGAACCTTGATGAACTCTGGGAGTCCTGAAACAATGCTTTCTGTGCCATTCCAGATGACTTGGAGTCATTGCAGAGATGTATGGATGCAGTCGTTCAAGCTCATGGGACTCATACACAATATTAATTCTTTTTTCACTGCACCATGACTACACTGGACATTATTTCTGTTAAGTGACAAGACTTCGATCTAAGCAAAGTCAGACCTTACTGTCCTAATTAAATAATAAAAAATTAATCCATGATCTTTTTTTTTTTGGTAAAATAAGCGTAATCAAGAGGCCTTTGCCTTTCATATAAGCCACTTTTAATACAAAATGATCAACTAGAAGTCAAGTTATTATTTGTTGTTCCTAAAACTTGGATAGGCGACAAGACTTTTGTCAGGTAGTGTGGATGAACATGTAAATGTGCTGCACTTTTCAAACAATTCAATAAGTCAATAAGTCTTGTTAAATTATTATTCGCAACAAATTGCATACTAAATAAAAGTTTGCATTTACATAAAATGTGAGTAATCTTCAGTGGTGTGAAAAAGGGTTTGCCCTCTTTTTCTTTTTTGTATGTTTGTCATGCTTTAATGTTTCAGATCATCAAACTAATTCAAATATTAGTCAAAATAACACAAACACATCATGCAGTTTTTTAAATGAAGGTATTTATTATTAAGGGAAAACAAATTGCAAAACTACATAGCCCTGTGTGAAAAAGTGTTCTGGTTGTATTTTGTTCAGATGACATCATGTTCTCTTACATTGATTGAGATATATCTGGGCTTTTAGTTATTCTTTTAATGTATAGTTTTTGTAATTTATTGGACGTTTAAATACGTTATCAGTAGGGCCAGACGGAATCTGCGGACGTTTTTTGCAATTTCTGCTGAGAAGTTTGGTAAAAATCTGCGGATTTCTGCAGAATTATTTTGAGAGTCTCATAACTAAAACCTTAATATGTGAAATGTGTAATTTAAAAACGGAATTAATTCAGATTTACACACATTTACTCAATCTCCTGCAATCTCCTGCAGATCTACGGAATTCTGTGCGCGCAGATTGCGTGTGGGCCTAGTTATCAGTAACAATTTGCCTGAAGGGTGTTTATAAGCCTTTGAACCAAAAAATAAATACAGACATAAATCTGTCATAAACATGACTGGCACAAAGGCATTATAACTGTGTTGTGTATAATTTTTCTGATCACTTTTGTTATACAAATTTACTCAGTGAAAATGTCATTACATTGTCAAATAATTAAACATTTAAATTCAATAATATTTAATGACATTTTAATAACATATGCAATTTGTACCACTGTAGTTCAGGCCAAAAAAAGCTGTTATAAAATTAATGTCACAGTTAAAATGTTTATGACAGGTTTATGACAAATTATGTTGTCTTGATGATGGCAAATTGTCATAAATACATTTTAAACAATAATTATGTTTCTATTCACCTATTTTTATGCGTATTTTGAATATGCACATAAATGCGCATAAAAAACATATGCGCTTAACTGAGTAGGATAAACTTTTTATTCGATAAGAAAAGATGCGCATAAACTACGATGGTAAAACTTTTACAGAACAAATTCCAGTATGCGCATTAAAAGTCATGTGATTTTGTTATAAGAGATCATGTGATGATAAAAATGTGTGTGAATGAATAAATCAGCAGGCTAAGCACATTGTAAAACATCTGAAATGTTGTTCTGGTCATTCTAAATTACTCTAGCCACTTCAGTATTGGTGTTATTATATTATTAATTGGCTCCAGTCAAGAGCGTCTCACACTTTTAAACACCACCAAACGTTTATTGCGGGTCGACATGTGTCTTCTGAGATAATTTATTAAATAAGAAAAATATTCTTGCAGCTTCTCCTACTACTGCAAATTCAATTTTTTACTGTTAATATTTGGCACAAACAGTAAGTGACGATTTTGTTCTTTTTGACTCATTGGATAGACACTGTGCTTTATTTGCAAGTTTTTTTATTGCTATATTCCAGTTTTGCACATACATTTAATTCATACATTAAGGCCCAATCCCAATTTTATTTTGTTACCCCTTTCCCATGGCCCTTAAAAACAAGTGTGAAGGCGAAGGGCTTCAAAATTTTCCCCTAAGAATTGGGACAGCACTACAACACCTGCACACGTCATCATACGTCATCGCGATCTCTTGCTTCATATGAGATCAGACGATCGCGTCTGCTGTAGTGATTCCGGTTGTGTTATTTTTTTGTATTTATCTTCAGGAAATCACTGAAGGCATATATGATGTTGTCATAGCGATCTAATGTGGCAATAAGATCGTAACTGCACTGTGTATTTACACAGTGGCCATATTCATCTATGTAAACACACCAAAAACAACATCAACATTATAGCAGACACTTTAAAAAGGTCATTCTCAGCCACTAGACTTTTCTGACAGGGTGTTCGAGTGTCATCGAGTGTCAGAATGTTGTGGGACTGCTGTACAGGAGTTAATATTAGGGATTATAGATCACAAAATTTAGCGTTTTTATTTTAGCGTTTTTTTTATAAAAGCATGAAGGTAAAACATGAACGTGGTTCTGAATATATTAAAACATGTGCTTGTTTGTTGTAATAATGACAAAAAAAAATTTAATTGGTTTACTTCCGGGTGCAGCGAAACAGCCGCTGTAGCTGGTGTATTGTGGAAAATTTTCTTACCCCTTGGTTTTGACTGTGGTCCTGAAAAATCTTCCTTCAATAGGGTGTATACCCCTTCCCCTGAGCCCTATGCCTTCAAGCTAAAGAGAATTGGCATTGGGCTTAGCTTTGGATAGAAACATAGCTAATGTCATCTTTGCATTTTAAGTGACATAACGGAGCAAATGACACTTAATAATAGTTGTCATAACCATACATAAAATCTATTTATATTTATGACATGATTATAAACCATTAAACCATGACAGTCTTATGAAAACCCACTTCAAGTTAAATCAGGCCGTCTGCAAGGTCTTAACTTATTAAAAGTTGATCAATCAATTCAGAGAAATTTAAGGCCCTTAAAAAGTGTTAAATACTATAGTTGTATAGTTAAGTTTACCTGAATTTAATCTGCAAAATTGCAAATATTGGGGTGCTGTGTAGTTTGTAATCCATAATAACCTGCTAGGTTTGACATCACACTGTTTGTTTAGCTGGATTAGCAGTCTTATTCATTATATAAATATTTTTCTTACAATCAGTATTTAGTTAATATACTACAAGTTAATATGTCGCCGGATGAAACCTAAAGTGGCGATGGGGTCTTAAAATGTGTGGAAAGAGTCTTAATATAGGTCTTAAAAGTCATTGAATATTTCACTCTCTGATTCCTGTATACATAATGTAAGTGTTACCTGTAACATTTCATAGCTTTAAAGAAACCGTCATCGATACAGTGTGAACTGTATTTCAGATTCCACATTCATCTGTACAACCAGGACAGTCTGATTGCTTGTGTTTTACCGTATCATGAGACTAAAGTGTTTGTACGAGTGATCCAGCTGTTAAAGATTGAAGATCCAACCCACAAATGGCACTGGCTCTATGGACTCCAGGTAAACCATATCATTTCAGTCATGTGTGTGTCATGGTAAAGAACGTAATAGCTTTTTAACTTTTAATTGTAAATTGTGCGCTGTGCTTAATCTGTAGAAACCTGGTGTTCCCCTGGCCCGAGGAACCCTGCTCACACACTGCTATAAGGATTTAGGCTTTATGGATTTCGTTTGCTCTATGGTCACAAATTCTGTGAAGGTAAGATCTGCTCTGGTTAAAGTCATATTGCCATATTGTCTAGTATTGCACTGGTAATAAATATATATATAAATTTTTTTTTTTATTCTGTTGTAGGCGTACTCTGAACTGACCCAGGATGGGAACTGTCCGCAGCTGCGTGTGATTTTCTCTTTCTATGCATCGACGATTGTTTCAGCACTTGATGCAGTGGAGAAGATCACTAACTCTATTATTGCCAAATTGCTTCCCTTTGTACAACTGGTAAGAACGTCATTTCATAACATATTACAGATGTGGTTAAACGGTCACAAAACACATTTTTTGAGCTGTTGACAGTCATATATGTGTCCCACGCTGCTATAAACACTATTAGGACACCTATATATCACAAAAAAGTGAAAATTGGTTGTTTTTACGTTATTTTGAGCAAATTCGTTCTTCCGGTTTAAAACGAATTTTTGAAGCTGCGTCACGGCAATTAGATACTTGTGTGTAAATCTAGCGCGGAGAGTGGCTGTCTGTACATGAGTGCATCGTGACGTCTCTTGAGTGTCTGAGTGTGCGGCATCAATTCATGAGAAAGACTTGGTTCGAACCAATCAGCACGCTCTATTGTGTATGCGGCGCAACTTCATTAATATGCATGATAGCTTCGAAGACTGTTTACCTGTTACAGTGTTCAGACGACAGAGAGACGCCACGTTGTGTTGCCAAAACAAGTGGAAGAACGAGAATTTGGAGACATGGGTCATCAGTGTTGCGTTCATTAATGTGCTGCGTTTATTGATTTGCTGCAACGAAGGTTTTGTTTTCATTTTCCCGCTATGAAAGCTCTGCTGGACTCACATGTGGATTACAGAGCACGTGACAGAAATGCATTTGTAAGGAAAAATTTTTTACCCGAGAGCTTTTCACATCTGGAAATGAGGAAATCAGGATTTGCCGCTCGTCTCCTTTTTAAAAAAAGACACGGCTCCTGTTTGTGTTGATTGTCCTGTCTCTACAGATTTGGTAAGTGTGTGTGAGAGCAGTGCCCTTTGTTTGTTCATTCAAATGGCAAAGTTAGTTTGTATCGTCAGCAGAGCTCTTTCAGTTTTTAAAGACATACCATAGTCAAAATGAGTTACTAAGGCCCCGTTTACACTAGTACGTTTTAGTTTTAAAACGGCATTTTAGAATGAAAACGATCCGCATCCACACTAGCGTTTCACCCAGCGTTTCTGAACAGCTCTCTGTCTACACTAAAACGGTGAAGACGCACATCACGTGACCATACACACACTCTCTGGCATGCACTGCAGCGTGCTTTGAGCACATACCCATATGAGAGCTGTGCATGTCGGACTGTTCATCATGGATCTCCCGCTGGATCTTATCTCACAATATTTGTTAAACTTGATATTTAATTCATCTTGTTGTCTATATCCAACGACATATTCCCTGTCTTTGGTCTTTTGAATCTATTACTTGTTCTCAGGTAACTTGTTTTGGCTGATCGTAAAGATAAGTTAGGTTAATATCCTAATTAATGTAACCGCGGACACCACATCGGACTGATTGCTTGCCTTTATTCTCTCTATTGTATAAACTTATTGTGCGTTATACTTTTATATTGGCCTTTATTTATTAAAACTGATATTCAATGAAAGAGAGGGTATGTTTCGTATTTTCAATGAAAATGAAAGGAGGCCGTAATGTTATAGGCTCCGTTTTATAAATATACATGAAGATGATGCTCATATTATGCAGCTACATGACGCCTCAACATTTCTGCTCTCTGTTATGTTGCTAATATTAAAATGAAAATAGGCAGTTCCTTATGTCATGTTTTCATTTCATTGTAGTAAAACAGCATAGCCATGGTGATGTGAATGACTTTATAAAGTACACACTCGGGAGTTTGTTTTCCATATCAAACTTGCAAAGTCTGAACTTACAAGGAGAGGATGAAGACTGAACTGTGTGTAAGCCACTTAATATTGAGGAAAAGCCCCAATCAGAGAGGCAAATGTCTGCAGCCCGGCCTCCGTTTTCAGATGTCTCCGTTTTCCCTCATCTACACTGAGACGGAGCAGCAGCATTTTAGAATGAAAAAGGCCACTCCAGCGTTTCCAAAGCGCTCTGTTTTTGGGGCTCGAAAACTCCGGTGTATTGTGGACGGATAGCGTAACTGTAGCAAAACTTATGCGTTTTAAAACTAAAACTTTTTGACTAATGTTCTTATTATATTGTGTATTGTATTATTTTTAATATATTCTTAAGTATGTGATAGAACATGTATTTTGTCTTTTAAACAGCTTAATAATATTAATCGTATTATTTGGTATATTTGCGCCGGCATTGTTGCTAGAAGGGATACAGCTGTGATCGGAAGTTAACGAGAAGTATTTATTATATATTTTTTAAATTCCGTATTAATTTATTAGCGTCATTGATTTATTGATGTGAGTATTCTCAGCTGTATCCCATCTAGATTTCACTGCGCTGCAGAATAGGGTGAAGTCTACATGGGATACAGCTGAGGATCAACTCGCGTCAGTATAGCATTATTTTTGTGACGCTGTACAACAAATAATATTTTTACATTACCGTGATGATTGGGTTTAGGGTTGAGGTAGTGGTAGACACAAAAAAAATTGATTCATAATTTAATAAATAATATAAATACTCCTCGTTAATTTCCGATCACAGCTGTATCCCTTCTAGCAACAACCGCAGGAGAGGTCAGAGTTGCTAGATTTACTTCGTTTATTTGTAATTTTCTTTCGAAATACATGAAGATTAGCAACTGTTTATCTGAGAGACAAATAGAGAAAATATTCTAGTAACAAACGGTGTTTATCTTATGCAGATAAAACACATCGTCCAGTTATATTGAAAAATAATTATTATGGCCGTCTCCATAGACATCTGTGTGTGTTTTACAAACCTTAAATGGTGTTTTTGTTGTAGTTATGTGTATTTAAACATTTTAAAAAAATGTTATTTGTTTCAAACTACAGACAAATTGCGATTTATGACAATCGCTGCGCACCTCTTTTTGTTTCTCAGCGCACATGTCAGATTTTACCAGTTGATAACGTATGCTCCGAATGCTCTAATCACACCGGTGTGATCGTATGCTTCAGGGACCAGCCAAGGATAATCAAACTAGTGTGATCGCACGCGTGAACGCGTTAAAATTTGAACCCTTAGGTTGTTCCAATGCCATATTTTGGATAAATGGGGAAAAAACTCTTTAATAAATTAAATTCTGCATTTATGAAGTGTGCATCACACTGGTGAGTGGGCTTGACAAGCAACCTTTAGAAACGCTCTTCTCTCTATAAAAAAAAAAACTCCCCCCTCCTTACTCTAGCACTTAATTCTTTGAGCACTAATAATTTCTTTATATACTTGTGTGTATTGCCTTTTGTTGAATCACTGAATGCCTCCTCTATTGTAAGTTGCTGTGGACAAAAAGTTTCTGCTAAATGACTAAATGGAAATAGAGAATGTTAGTGGCAAGACTGGTTTAAATACTATGTTTCATCCAAAAGAATTTAATTTGTGTTCAGCCGAACAAAGAAATGAATGCAGGATTGTAACAAACTGAGGGTGTGTAAAGAATGGGAGACTTTTCCTTTTTGAGTGTACTGTCTTTTTAAATGTATGTGTGAGAATGCATTTCTTTACGATGTGTCAATATAGTTTTGTTTCAGATGAATCAAGAAAACATAGTGGTGTAAATATCCCTGAATGCATTAGTGTCATGTTGTATTTTAGAAGAATGAGGAAAATAAAGCAGGTTGGATCAGGGGGATCAATTTCACAATTAATGTCTAAGGATAAAGCTTCTTGCTGCTGTAATGACGCTGCTGCTGTTGTGTAAACATTTTAATGTTAAACGTGGAGCTTTTTTGAATGTATTTTTTCTAGTGCTGGACAAAAATAAAAGTGAATCGTGATTAATCACATCCAAAATAAAAGGGTTTTTTTTACATAATATATCTGTGTGTGCTGTGTATATTCATTATGTATATATAAATTCTCACATGCATGCACATATTTGAAATGTTTATTTGTAATTAGATATAAAACATATGTATAAGAAACAAATTATATATAAATTTAAATATCTATGTAACAAGATATTTTTGTATAGTTTTGTTTCTATCATATATATATATATATATATATATGTATGTATGTATGTATGTATATGTGTGAATTATATATATTTATGTTAATACAAACTTTTATTTTGGATGCGATTAATCTTTTCCCAGCACAAATTTTTTGAGATGTTTTTATGCAATAAATTCCCATTGCGTCTAAAAACAGTGGCAGGCTCTGACAGGTCTGTATTTTAACAAATTTAGTTTAAAGCAGGCATATTTCATGAGTGGAAATCAAATTATTGTTTTAAATCAAATCAGGCAATTAGAATTTTCATCATGTAGTCAGGAACTGGTGTAGCAATATATATAATTTAAAATATACAGTGGTCCCTCGCTAAAATGCCGTTCACCTTTCATTGTCTCGCAGATTTTTTTTTGTGCAATCTGACATGCGTTTTTTTATTTATTTATTTATTTTTACTTTTCAACGCATTGTGTTTTGTGACCTGATTGGCTGTAAACCATTGTCAATCAATCTCCTTTGCGTCTCGTACAGTACAGAATGCATTCAGCTTGCCAAATTAACATTCATTTTCCATCGCTAGCAGAGTGAGTTTCAACAAAAATGCAAAAAGGCTATGACTCGATAAATAACATGCGGCGAATGTGCACGTCTGTGTTTACTTCCAACTTTCATTTGTGTGGCGCATCTGCTGTGACCCCCTTAAGGAGGGAGTCTGCTTTCGCTTTGTGGATCAGTGATTGAAGGAAAAAGAACATTTATGTTGATGACAACATTATTCGCACAAAAGCTAAAAAGCTTTATGAACCTTTTGCTGACATCAATGAATATTTGCACCTGACAACAGGTTTTGGTCTTTGGTTTAATTCTATAATACTGGACTTATTTTGCTACAAAAGTTTGAACTTTGAAAGTGTCTATGTTTTTAAATACTTTCAAAGTTTCTTTAAATACTTTAAAGGTCACTTTATTCTTCCTTCATAACTAGGGGCTGAAATCTAATCTTCCGGACTACACGGCTGCCACTTACATGATCGTGTGTCAGATGGCAGTGAAGGTGGTGATGGAGGCTCAGCTGGTGGACTCTTTGAGCGTGCAGTTGAGCAGGTCTCTGGGCCGAACACCACAGCTGACCAGAGAAGGCTTGAGCTGCATTATCATCCTCCTCCAGAACCAGAAAAAAGGAGTGATTGGTCCAAAGTACGTTTTATCGATGTATACCTTTCTATACCTTCAGTAAGTGTTGCCCAAGGACTTTTCACATGCATCTAAATATTTCATTATTTTGTTTTGTACTTCATTAGGACATATGGTTACCTGTGTGCTGTCCCTACCCTAGTGTCCACACTTCAGAGCATATCTACTGTCCATGACATCAGTCCTCTACTGAGCTACCTGCTGCCTCATCTCATACACTCTGTGATGACCCAGAATGGTTGGTTTCTATCTGTGCCTCATTTGATCCTAAAGGAACTCTCTAGTTTTCTTTGGGAAATAGGCTCATTTTATGACTCTCCTAGAGTTAAACGGCTGAGTTTTATCGTTTTTAAATCCATTCAGCCAATCTCCGGGTCTGGCGAGAGCACTTTTAGTTTAGGTTTGCCTAAATCATTGAATCGCATTAGACCATTAGCGTAGTATCGCCACAATCATATTACACAATGCTGTTATTTAGTTATCTAGCTGGGGACTATTTTCAGGTGCTGTGTAGTATCAGTGCCTTCTGCTGTTGTCATGGTACGGTAGCAAAATTTCTTGATTATTACGCTGAAATGAGAGCAGAGTTCCTAGTCATATCGGCCTAGAAAATAAAGACTTTTCATTTTCAGTTTGTCTTAGTACATGATGTAACTACAGAAGAGAAAACTTTAAAATAGGAAAATTGTGTATAATAATTCTAATGTTATATTTAACAAATAATTCATTTATTCATTCATTTTTTTTTTCTGCTTAGTCCCTTTATTAATCTGGGGTCGCCACAGCGGAATGAACCGCCAACTTATCCAGCATTTGTTTTACGCACCTGATGCCCTTCCAGCCGCAACCCATTTCTGGGAAACATCTATGCACATTCATTCACAATCATACACTACGGACAATTTAGCCTACCCAATTTTACCTGTACCACATGTCTTTGGACTGTGGGGGAAACCGGAGCACCCGGAGGAAATGCACGCAAACGCAGGGAGATCATGCAAACTCCACACAGAAACGCCAACTGACCCAGCCGTGGCTCGAACCAGCGACCCTCTTGCTGTGAGGCGACAGCACTACCTACTGCGCCACTGCGACGCCTTAACAAATAATATATAATGTAATTAAAGATGCTAATCCGATTCAATTATTTATGCTGAGCTAAGCTAAATGTACCCCCGTTAAGTGAAGTTTCACAAACTAATTTCGAGAGGAGCACGTGATATGATTGACCGCAGCTGGTCTCTCATCTACAATCATTAGTTAGCTAATCAGATTAATCCAAACTCACTTTAAGTAGCCTAGCAAAAAATGACTCCCTTATCTTCGTTTTCCGAAGAAACCCCCCATCCACCCCTTCTCCCCCTTTTCTTCCTTTATCACGAGGAACTCTCGAGAACTACCTGATCTCGTACTCCCCTTACATAATCAATCGACCAGGTGGGAGCCCTGGGCTCAATTATCTCCGAGCTCATTGTTCTCTCCCGGGACAGCATGCCAAACCTGCTAATAGCGTCAAGCAATATCTAAGTGTGAAGTTTTGAAACACCGTGATTAGCTGAATGGATTAAAAAATGGTAAAACTCAACTGTTTTAACTCTTGGTGACTTGTAAATTATTTTCAATAAAGTGGAGTATTTCTTTAAAAAAACGATCAAATAAAATGTAATTTTTTGCTATTATAACGATTCTACAAACATATATATATATGTAAAGCTTCATGATTTAACATTAAAATGGCTTTGAATCTTAATTCAGACACCGATGCAATCGTCCTGTTAATTGATTTAGCAAGATATTGCTGATGTGTCCGAATTACTCTAAACAAAGAATGTTAAAGAATTAAAGAATGAATGTCTAAACCTTTGAATGGGAGTGTCAAGGAACTTTTCTAACCGCTTTACCATCAGTGCTGATCATTGCAAAATTGATGTTATCACATTGTTAATTTTTTTTATTTATTATTTCCATGTAGATGAGCAACAGAATGAAAGTTTGTCAGACATTACTGGACTATTGCAATCAGTATTTCAGAACCTTCAACTTTCCAGCAGCCTGGAGAACACTGCGGCTAAGTAAGCAGGTTTAATTTAGTTCAGTTATGAGTGAAACTTTGTTTAAAGAGACATTAAAATATTCTGTCATCATTTACTCATCCTCCACTTATTCTAAACCTTTTTGGATTTTTTTTTCTTCTGTTTAACACAATAAAACATATACTGAAGGATGTTGGTTTAAAAAAACATTAACATTTATATTAGAGGGTGATTTCAAATAGAATACTACAACTTTCAGGTTGATGTCACTCGAGTGTCTGGAGGAGGTCATATTGAACATCTATGAACTTGTTTTCTTCTGAAAAAAAACGTTTAAGTACTCTTAACATTGATTAATTACTATCATGTTTCTTTGATTAAATACAGATTTTAAATATAGAAGTTGTGGTATTATTTTTGAATCACCCTGCATTTTAGGTTTCTACTATGGATGTCAATGGCTGCCTTTTCCAACATTCTTCAGAATATCTTGTTTTGTGTTCAACAGAAAAAAAGAAAGAAATAAAAGTTTAGAACCACTTGAGTGTGAAGCCTGGTTTATACTTGATGCGTTCGCTTGAGTGCACGAGGCGAATGTGACGTCATCGTGGTGTTTGCGGAGGTTTGCTTTGGGTGCGTGCAACATGATTTCGTCTGGCGGAGCGCACAACATTTTTTGAGACTTGAGCAAACAAGTTTGTGCGCGCTGTGTTTCACTTGAGTTGTATATGCACCACTTTAAAGTGATTTTGTCTGAAACAGGTATGCCTGTACAGACATCTTTATGATCCGTTCATGGGTGATTATAGAGATAACCTGATGGACAATAATTATTTGCTAGAAATTGCAACAGCGGTGGGAAAGGAGGACAGTTTTGTTAAAAACTTAAGAAAAACTTGAGGGATAATTTTGTGGAGACCCAGGTGGTTTTAAAAAACCATTACAGAATAAGTTTTTTCATCATTCATAGGTTTTACACTGATGTAGATATTACAATTTTGAATAAAAATAAAATTATAGTTATAAAATAAAATGAAGTAACAAAATTACTTCTTTGATAACTGGAAAAGAATATTTGAACCTATCGGTTTACAGTATACTGATAACCTATCTGCGCTTTATTGGTCATAATGGTCAGGAATGTTGGACCATTATTGCCTTGGCATAAGCAGAGGACACAAACTAGCTTAACAGTACTGTGCGAATTGTGAAGTGTGCTGAATCTATAAAAAACGTCAGTACGTTTTAGTAAGTGTAATTTTTTTTAGGGCTTGTATTCTTTCCATAATAAAAATATATATTTGTAAAGCAACCCATGTTCTGTTGTCATTGATATTTAACTTTAATAGGTAGAACTGTCTGAGATATGAACAAACGCATCAAAGTTTGATAAAAAAAATATTGAATGGTTATACAAATCTTTATAATCATTATAATAAATATTAAAATAATTAGTTTCAAAATCTTGAACGATATTAATAATATGATGTAGTTCCAGAACCTTCCTATTTCTCTGTTTATCCGTCTGACTTTTACAATGGGTTCCCTTTGACCACCCTCTGACATTTTAAAGAATATCACTACGGCAAACGTGTCAAGTAAAAGCCTCTTCTGTTTCGTGAGGTGCACGCGCAGTCAGCGGAGGTCCAACGCGGCACCAGGTGAAAGTATAAATCAACCTTGAGTAAATGATGAGGATATTTTCAATTTTGGGGGAACCAGAACATTACCCATTTATTATGATGTTGATTCAATAGATCTTGACTCATTTACATGCATTGCTTTGTACAGGCTGCTGCTTGAAGAGTATGTTGTCTGCGGCAATGAGCTTTCATCAGATGGGATTTCTGCTCTTAATCAGAGAATTCAGCCTACAGTTCGACTGTTTGAATCCAGGTCTGTTCATAGTCACTTCTGCAATTGCTGTGGTGTAGTACACCTCAAGTCATGGGCAGTGTTTTGTTTCTGGTGTTTACCTTTAAGTGTTTTTGTACTAATAGGTATCCATGTGCACTGGATATGGCATTGGAAAATCATGTCAAAAATGTGTCAGCCGATAATGAAAAAAACCTACTTCATCAGTTCATCTCTCTTACTTTAAGCTGTGGGAAATATCAGGTATTACTGACCTTGTTTTAATAACAAATAATTGTTTTGTACAGTCAGGCTTTTTATTGCAAAAATAAAGGTATTCCAAAAATTAAGTTTGATATCCACTTTTAGAAATCATACAGAATATAATTAAAGGGTTCACGCACAAATTCTGTTCATTTAAAACAAATTAATATATTTTAGATGAAATCCCGGAGCTCTCTCATCCTCCATAAACAGTTCAGAAAAGGAATCAAAAACTGTCAATGTTACATGTGATCTCAGTAGTTCAATTGTCAACACAAGAAGCTCCAAAAAAGCTGTAAAAATGTATATGTTTGCTTGTCTTTCGCATCAAATCAGTGGGTGTGTTTATTACAAGCATTATGATTTTTGCGTGATGCGCTACTGACTCTAAAGCCAATTTGTTAAGCCTGATTTATACTTCAGTCTGGCTTTGCAGCATGATCCTCTGGATTTAATTTTATATCAAATGTGAATAGGTTGTGGATAAATGTGGAGGACACTCATAATGATGTTTGCTTTTAGTACAAATGTGTAATTCAGTAATTTAGGCTATATTTTATAGATCCAAGCTAACTCTGTCCCTAATGTGAAGCATTATGTAAAATAAAAGTAAAATTGTGTTAACTGGACAGCTTAACTGGATTGTATGCAAAATACATATTTTTTTCCTCAAAGCTTAAAAAAACTCAAGGACTTCACATTAGGCAGTTGTTTTTGACTTCTAAAGATGTTGTCAAATGTGTTTGCATTTGAATGCCAGCTGTGTGTTTTTGGATGTGGAGCTGTGCAAAGTTTTCATGCACACCACCAGCCAAAATGATGTCTCAAACACAGCCAAAGCGAACTTCCCGCCAACACTACGATGACATCACATTCGCTACATGCACCCAATCGAACTTACAGATGCATCAAGTATAAATTAGCCTTCATACAGCCTGGAGTACATGCACACACTGACCTGACATGGGAGATTTTATTTTTAATTTTTTTGCTGCACCAAAATATTCTTGGAGCTTCTTATTACTACAGTTAATCCACTGAAGTTATGTTTTTGGACCTTTATTGTCTACGGAGGATGAGGGAGCGCTCAGATTTCATCTAAAATACCGTGATTTGTGTTCTGAATATGAATGAAATGAAATGATTGGAGTGACATGAGAGTGAGGACAGTACTCTAACAGAATTTTCACTTTTGGGTGAACTAATCCTTTAATCAGTTATTTAAAAATCAAGGAATATGTTAGTGCTGTTTTAAGATGACATGGCTTAAGTCTTTTAAATGACCTTTTATAAAAGCTGTCGTTCTTTAAATGCAGATCCTGCCAGAGTCCGAGACCTCTCTGATGCTCAGCCTCAATCACCCTCTTCCCTCTGTGAGAAACATGGCTGTAGAATACCTGAAAGAGATCCTCAACTCAGAACATGTGTGTATCTTTTATACTCCCTTCAAATGTGAGATTGTTATTAACATAACCTTTATGTTTTTATATAAAGCTACCAAGTTACTTTAGGGGCAAAATTGAAATATTGCACAAAACATTGGTAAATTAATACACCATCCCATGTGTTCTATAACAGTGGTTCCCAAAGTGGGGGACAATACATTATACAATAACTTGCCTAATTACACTAACCTGTCTAATTAACCTAGTTAAGCCTTTATATGTCACTTTAGGCTGTATAGAAGTGTCTTGGAAAATATATAGTAAAATATTATGTGCTGTCATCATGGCAAAGATAAAAGAAATCAGGTTTTAGAAATTAGTTATTTAAACTATTATGATTAGAAATGTGTTAACCCACAAAAGATAAAAATAAATAAATATTTCATAAAAAACAACATGACAACAAAAAAACCATAAGCCTTTCGATTATTTAAATGTTTAAATTTTATTAAATTTTTTTATTGGACTGCGACTCCTTGGGTTATTATTAACAACAGAGCAATAGGATTAGTTGCAGCAGATTCATTTTACAGCGCTATGTTCAACTTTGACACCTTTGTGGCACTCGTACATTAAAAATAAAGTCCTCGACTGAACATAGAGGACCAAGTGGAGGTCTCCAAAATTAAACAAAGAATAGTGTTGTGCTGTAAACATTGTGCCCACCTGCCTTATTAAGTGAGATTAATATTAAATTGAATTAATAATGACTATAAAAATGATATGATCGTGTACACATTGTTGCTACCCTTCAATTTTGTCCAGGCCAGATCCATTAGGTTGCCTGTTTTTAAAGCTTACGTTGAACCACAATTCAAAAGGAATATCTTGCGTTCAGTAGACACTTCTTTTGTGTTGTCAATATGCTTCTGTTTATATAGTTTCTATTGGTGTGTGTGAGCTCTTGTGTGCAATGTTTGTTTGTTTATAACCACCTCCGAGGATAGTTGTGGTCGCGAGTCACTGGAATTGTATTTTGTGTGTATTTTGGAATTGAAGTTTGGTAACCCCTGATATATAGGATAAAATTTATCACTTCTTAGGAAAATATCGTGAATAATTCTACAATTTATAAATAAAAAATGCATTTCTGCCAGCTGAGAAACCACTTTTCTCTAAAGTAAAAAAAGTTAAAGTCTTGGCAAACTCTGTTATGTTGTCTTGTGATAACCTGTTGAGGTTAAATCACTTTTTTTTTGATACACATCAAGGAAATTATTGAGTAAATGTGTTTTCATCATAGTTTACATGCATATCTTTTTATTGGAATCAAATTTTATTGATACAGTATCCTAAAATGCCCCTAAAACATACTGCGTAACATTAATTTGATGGAACATCCAATAATCCAGATTTAATGAAGTAATGAGATGCTGTTTGTCTGTGTGTGTTGTGATATGTGTTATGAAGCAGAATAGCTTTGATGAGGTGTTTCTCAAAGATGCTTTGCTGGAAAGAATAAAAGACGATTCTCCAGACGTTGTGCTGTCTGCACTTAAAGCGTTGCAGGTGAGATGATGATATCATGAATTTTATGCGTTTTGGTAAGGTACTTTGTTCAATTCAAATGTTAAATGTCTGTTTATGATACTCTACAGCACCACATTGGCCTAATGGATGCAGAGGACACCGTTTCCAGTTTGACTTCACTTCTTCATCGCATCAAGCCATCAGCAGATTGGTTAGTTTACTGATGTTATATAATTGTCAAATTCAGGTTTTCCAAATAAAATCAATTGACAGGAAATCCCTGTAATGGAGATAAAAATGGATGGATTTGTTCCATTCAAAAACCTAGTAATAAGCCATCACCTGCATATATAGATGGCTGTTTTGGACCATATTTAACCATTTAATTCCTATGGTAGTTAGGAATTAAAAATTTGTACAGTCTTTTTGTTCATTGGATGTAGATGAATTGTCACTCATGTGTAGTGAAACCAATATCACTGTTTTGGTATGATAAACAAAATCAAAAATGCTTTTTGTGGCAGCTGTCTAATACATTTTTAAGTAAAAAATATATATTTTAATATAGTAAAAAACATACGTTTCTACTAAACTCTAAACATACAGTGCTTTAACTGTATTTATTACACGGCTGTCTGGAATTCTTGATTCTGATTGGTCAGCTGTGACATTCCAAGCTGTTCTTCAAAGATAACAACTGCTGAATAACACGGGCTCATCTGGAAACTTCGAATAGAATAAAGCCCTCCAGTTTTATACAGTGTTGCTCTTCTTTTTTGCTTCTGGCCTCTGATAAACCTGTCAGGCTTAATGTTGCAATAACTACTGCCTGGATACACTTTATATCCCTTATTACCCCATTATGTCTTCTATAATTTTGCCTATTTCACGTAATTTCAGATAATTTTTAAATAGATTTCACATCATTTTCAATTTGTTACTTTTATCCCTCAAAAACCATAATTTCATATATTGTGAATTTTTATGCAGACAGTAAATTTTTAAGGCACTTCACTGTAATAAAATACACCTATATCTATAGTCTGCATTCGTTAAATAAAAGTGGGAAATTTTGGGTGTAAATGTATGATATATACAATGACTAATTGTCAGGATGATTTGAAGTACCTGGATGAGCCTTTGTTCTTAGTTTGTTGTTTTTTCTGGGATTATTACATGGCTATATGGAATACTTGATTCTGATTGGTCAGTCGCAACATTTCATGGTAAGTTATTCTGCACTAAGCAACACAAACTTATCTGGGAGCTTCAAATAACCGTTGATGAATATGTTCACATTCATATATAGGCTTGTCTGTCTCTGCTTCTGCTGTTTTTGACAGTTTAACTGTTGTCTTGTGACTACATTATGTAGGTTAGTCTATGCTCCATTCAGCCGTTTTCATTTCTCGCAGCTTTGCCTTTAATTAAAGAAATAATAAACTATTACATCTCCGAACAATGTTTTGTCAATTATTTTACATTTTGTTGCAAATAGCCATGTATTAAGCGAGATGAAGTACATCCAGGTGGGTATTTTTTGTAGAATAAACCTCTCCAGTCTTATACAAGGTACCATTAAGCCTGTTGGGCTTTATTCTTTGATAAATAACAACCACCTGGATGTACCTAATCCCTAACAAAGCATACCCTAAAATGTTGTGCTTGACCAATCAGAATAAAGAAAAAAAAGTACTAGTAAAAATGTGCAAATATTCTATCACAATGTTTCTTAACCACCTGCCTGGAGGACCACCAATACTGTATGTTGTAGATGTCTCCTTTGTCTGTCACACCAATTACAGGTCTTTCAGTCTCTGCTAATGAGTTGATGATCTGAAAACGTTGTGTTTGGTTAAGGAGACATGGCGAATGTGTAGAACTGGTGGTCCTCCAGGAACATGGTTGAGAAACAGTGCTCTATCAGATATTATTAAAAAAATGTCTGGATACTTTTGTTTATTTGATTGTTTTTTACATATTTCTATTTATTCTGAAAGGTGGAGGGGTGTGGGAGCGTCCAAATTGCATACACACATAATGCACATTTTGTTTTGTCATGTTTATCACTTTTGCTAGTCATTTGATCATGTTCACCTCACCAAAAAAAAGGTGCTCTAGATTGGCTTCATTCAGGCTTGTCTGGACTTGTTTTCTGCAGGTGTCCAGTGCTAAAAGAGGCTGTACGGGTTCTTGATGACCCACAAATTATTGAGAGTAACCCAGATCTTAAGGCTTACATTAGTTGGGAGCTTCTACCCTTCCTGGTGATGACGAGAGCTGCACCTGAATGTGTGGAGCTGCAGATGACGTCTGCCATTACTGAAACCACTCTGATCTCCCAGCATCCTCTGACTCAGGGCTGGGCCAAAGGTAAACACTGCTGCTGTTCACAATGAAATCAACACTATCCAACCTCACAGATGATCAAACAAAGGGTCTCTTTGAGATGAACAAATGTGGGGAAAGCTGTATTGATGTTTTCTGTAGATTTGAGCAGTTATTAATAGTGAGCTAATTAGGTTAATATTTGAATCAGACAACATAGACATACTATTAAAGTAGGGCTGCAGGATATTGGGAAAAATCTGATATTGCAATATTTTATTACTTTTCGAGAAATATTGCAATATGAATGCAGTTTCACAAGATGGTTTGTATAGCTGTATTTGACAGTTTTCTGGGGAGTCTAAGGGCGTACTCACACTATGCTATCCGAACCGTGCCCAGGCCCGTTTCCCAGATCGTTTGAGAGGTGTGAGTGCTCTGAATCGGGCTCAGGCGCGGTTCACTTGGGCGGCCCTAGCCTAGTTGGAAGAGGTGGGCCTGAGCGCGGTTCACTTGGGCTCAGGCGCGGTACGCTTGCAGTGTGAGTGGAAGCGTGCCTGAGCCTGAAACTGAAAGCGAAACGTGACTTTTAAGGGACTGTTTGATATGTATTAATCAATCATTCGTACTGTTCAATGAATGCAATGAACGTCGTAGTTTATTAAAGATGCAAACCCCTCACTGCAGGACAGCTGCACCTTCAGCAAACCTCCTAATTCCTGCAGCACAAGGATTTTATGATTGATTATGAGCGTCAAAAGTGGCTGATCTGTTCAGCGAAATATTAGACTGCGTTTCACCGCATATCAAACGACTTAAACGATATAACTAAAGAAATCTCTACTGTGCTGAGCGAGATCTCTTACTGAACAGTGCATCATCGATGACGTAAGCGTGCCCAGGCCCAAATGTAATGTGAGTGTGGGCTGACGGGGGAGACGGGAGGGGCGACAAGCGTTCTTTGGCCCGGTTCAAGGCAACGGTACATAGTGTGAGTACGGCCTAAGTGTATTCAGGTACAGAAATTGAATAATCACAATGCAAAAAATGCTTTTCTTGCTTTTTGCTTTGTCTTATTTATTTATTAAATAAAATTAAAATTAAATAAAAAAAATTAAACAGAAAATACTGTATGAACAATGTGCAATACATAGGCCTTCTTGCAGTACAAGCAATAACAATCAATTTTTAGCAATAAATAAATAGGCTACAATAATAAATACACACAATGCAGACATACACCAAAGCTAAATATTGTCGTTTATTTAGAAAAGCTGGCACAGCGCACCTGTTTATATGCTACTTTAAAATGTTCCTGCGCTTCGCCATCAAATGTATTTTTCATATTAATGCTAAATTAAGAACAGAACATTGTTTTCGAAGAAGAGCATGTTGGTAAATTTGAATAAAATCTATATTGTTTAAACACGAGTTTCTTTATTCGTAGTGCTGAAGGCTGTTCTGGCCAAAACCTCTGAGTCGGATCTGCTTGGTGTAGCAAATGAAATGCTCACAACCACTCTGATTAAGAACTTGGCCAACATGGATCATGCAACCAAACGCAACACTGTAAGTGTAAAACTTCTCTGGTTCAAGCTCAAAAAGAAGGTTTGTCTTGTCATTTTAATTCTTTCTTTTCCTCGTGTTATTTTAACCTCATGTTTCTTTAGTTTTTTTTTCTTTTGTCCATCGACTGTTTCCAGTATTGTTAATTGAAAGTTTTCATGTGACGTCACACCATTAGGGGAACTAAAAAACACAATATCCTTATGCATATTGAACTGTGGTGGTTATACCAAATGGTAGGGATGGTTGAGGTGAAACTCAGGTTTCGACACACTGCACCGAAGCATGATCCTAAGCACCCAGGTCACGTGACTGAAGTGATTCAAAGCATTATGAAACCTCTATCTTATGTAGCCTAGTGGACAGTGCGTGTGCATGGAGTAATTTTGCTGCAAATGGTCCGAGTTCAAATTCTGACTTGTACAAATGCTCTGAAATTATGACTTGATGTATTTTAACAATGTTACTGTTTTATGACCAAAACAAGACATTTTTATTCACAAAGTCTTCATTGGGATGTCAAACCAATGTTAAAACAAAACATGCATTTTAAAACTAACATCTATAGCTGCATTACCCTGGATTCGAACCCATTATCTCAGCATGATAGTCTGGAACGCTCACTGCTTCTCTTAATCACTTGAAACCTCAACTCTACAACTTGGGCTTTAAAAGGCACCTATGATGAAAATCATCTTTTGTAAGCTGTTTGGACAGAACTGTGTGTAGGTATAGTGTGTCCACAGTCATATTGAGGTGATATAAAGACAATAAGTCTCTTCTTTTTAATTTCCTGACTTTAAAATAGGATCCAAATCCCTCCCCTTTTGAGGCCCACTGCAAAGTGCGGTAGAGTATGTTTTCTCCGCCCACCAAATTGATTGACAGTCGTGTATTAACAAGTATCCATAGTAATGTGTATGATTATATCAACAAGACAGGACGTGTGCAAAGCAACCGGGATTAAAAGTTCTGTTCAGCTCTCTGTGATCATCAATCATCATCAAATCTGATCATTTAAAGGTTTTTAAAGCAGCGCATGTTTGTAATGAATTACAGCGATTTTACCATCTTTTTCACCACAGCCGCATGTCAGTACAATTATAAAAGAAGACGCTTCAATCCCTGTTTGTGGATGTTAAATCAGGTTTATTTTGTACATTAACATACCAGATATTCATACAGCAACTGTAGAGATAGGTTTCGAAACTTCGGCACATTTGACTCTCAGTGTTTCATGAAGTCTCGCTTTGCCCACCACTACCGAACGGCCCAATATTATACCCATGCATCTGAATTGAAGTGTCCACTGATCATTTTAAATAAATATCACTCGTATTACATCTGTGTTCACTAAATTAAATGTCTTTGAATTGAATCAAAGTGGGACTTCTGAATCAGTATCCCTAAATCGAAATAATACTATGTATACAAAAATGCTTTTTAATTCTAGAGCCAGCATTATGTTTGCTCAGTCTAAATAGTGTTTTGTATGTGTCTTCCAGCTGGAGAACGTGTGTGACATCCTGAACCGTCAGGGCAGTAGTGTGCGGGACAGAGCAGCGTTTGTGGTGTTCAGTTCTGCTTTGCTTCAGAGCCTGCAGTCCATGACGGAGAGCCAGCACCTCCACACCGCACAGAGTGTGTATAAACTACTGGAGCCTTTACTGCTGCAGGTTTACACCATCCAGCCTGAACAGGTCAGAGTGCAAATGAAAAAATCATACAGCTTTACAATACACAATACCGGCCAGTACCAATTTTTCAGATTATTTTAGATAACACTTTAATTTAAGGTTATGTAATTACTGATGTTCCATGCACTTATTATAGTAGCTACAATAAATTATGCATAATTACATATAACTAACACTAAATCTAACCCCAATCATATAGTAAGTACATATAATTAATTAATAGTAATCAGTAGTTAAATAAATAGTTACACTGTAACTACATCACCATAAAATAAAGTGTAACCGAATTTTGGCTTGTGATTTGAGATGTTTATAAGAGTTCTCTTGGATCTGGAATATAATAGAATGTTAAAAGGACTGCACCAGACATTGAAAGTTATGGGCTTTAGGGTTGGGCCGATAGACTTAAACTATAAACTTCACTATGCTTAGCCGGCATCGCGATCCATCGCCCCGCCCCACATTTATATTGATATATAACTTATTATTTGCATGTCATCTTAATAGCAATAATGATCTTTTCATGAACTGTGTTAAATTTTACATATAGCTGCCATTTGCACAGCTGACAGCATCGTGAGGATGAAGGATTATACAGTACCTCTCGCGCTTAAAATGTGTAGACTCAGTGGCAAACACTGTTACCTGCAAACCCCGTCCCATAGACTTTACAGTGAATGGCTTTAGTTATTTTCATAGTGGACTTAAAGCCACTGGAAGTATTTTATCCACTCTTGGAAAAGTGTAAATTGTGGATTAACATTCAGCACATGATGTGCAGTTATTATTAACTTCAGTGGTTTCTAAAACAAAATCTGTCAGTGTTATTTTCATTTTCTAATCTGCAGCGCTTCACATTTTCGCGGTTGTGGCTCCTGTCATTGAAGGCAGAAAGCATTGACTGAGTGATTGACAGCTCATATTAACCAATCCATTCGCGTTCAGTTCTAGAGCAGTGGGCCAATAAGAAGAGCACAAAGACGGGGCAAGCATTGCAGGCCTTTTTTACTTTAGCAAGTTCACATAACAACTGTTTTAATCTGTTCCTGAAAAAGGTGACAGGTGGTAATTCGTGTGTAACTTTATTTATTTATGGTTTGGTTATGGGTAAAGCAAAGACCATGTGAGTCAGGTAGTGAAAGCAGTAGGCTACAATTAATTAATTTGTTATGAATTAATTGATATTTAATAACAACCAGCCCCACCCCTCCTACTACAACGATGTCATCGTCCATCTCAATGTTTCACATTAGACATTGTATGATGCCAAATTGGTCAACATCGCCCAACCCTAATGGGCTTGCAATTTTTTTGT
>CAIGQZ010004081.1:10096507-10108758 GCA_903798205.1 Danio tinwini
ATTTTTTTTTTTTTTATATGTAATAAAAAAATCATCAGCCTTGTAATACACATCAAGAAAACCAAAATGCTCATTTGTATTGATTAGACAGATTGAATTATTTGATTTATGAAAAATAAAAACCTGTTGTTAATATTTTCACCTTGTACTTTCGCTGTTGCTGATTACTAATTTTCACCATACACTTCTAGTATATTATCTATAGCTTATGGGACTTTTTGAGATGTCTGCTATATAATTAAAGAGACAAACTTCTGTATTTGAGTCTAATATTAATGTTCTCTTTTGTCTTGTTAGGTGTCTGATCAGACAGATGAGTGTCTGCCAGTCTGTGTAGCTTTGGGCGAGTTTCTGCAGAAAATCAGCTGTGGTTTTAGTGCAGAGCGAGAACAAGGCCCTCTTCTGCTATCTCTTCTGCGGCTTTTCATCACGACCCTCAAATGTCCAGATTCTACATTTAAAGGTACAGAGCTTCTTTTTTTATCTCTGCACTATGACTTGACTCTAAATTATATGTAAAAGTAGACTAACTATGTGTATTCAACTAGTAAAACATTTTACAAAGTCATTTTGTTCTTCATTTTATGTAATCCTGTTAAAAAGTTTGAGATCGATAATATTTTAGGTTTGTTGAAGATGTCACTTATGCTCACTGAGCAAAGAATAATTTAAAGTGTTAATTATTTTTTTATTGCAAAATATACTTGTATATATGTATGTATGTATACATACGTATGTATACAGAGCCTCCTTCTCCACCGCAACGTACTTCCTTTCATGGCCTGGATCAACTTTCAGCTGATGTAAATGACCGGATGCTGCTCCATTCCCTGTATTTGGGAGAGCACGGCCCCCAGTCCTGTGTTGAAGGCATCTGTCTGCGTGGAGAACTGGCTCCGAGATAAGGGCCCCCTTGATCATCTTAAATGCCTCTTCTGCCTCATCCATCCAGCGTACCTTCTTCAGTTGCCTCTTCCTGACCGGATCTGTCTAAAGAGCAGTTATAGAGGAAAAGCTGAGGATGAAACAATGGTAATACCCCGCCAACCCCAAGAAAGCTTGTACCTGGGTCTTTTTAGACGGTCTGTGTGCTGTTTGAATGGCTTCTATCTTTTTTTCTGCGTTTGGATGAGATCGTTGTCCATTGTGGGTTAAAGTAAGCAGTCTTGGGTTTTGCGGTTTCAGAGAGGAGGACTTGCCAGTAACCTTTTGTGAGGTCGAGTGTGGTGATGTACTGGGCCCTTCTCGGGTGCTCCACAAGCTCGTCCACTCGGGGCATGGGATAGCCGTCAAAATCTGAGACTTTATTAAGACGCTGGTAATCATTACAAAATTAGAGGAACACATCCTGGAACTGACCAACCAGGTGTTTCAGTGGTTGATAACTCTGGGTTGGTCTTCACCACCATGGGTTTGGTGTGCAAGGGCAGCCACATGGTCCTGGTTTACTACCCACTTCTTTCAGAGGTTCTCATGATAAAATTTGGACTATTAGTCTTCTTCTTGGTTGCTTTACTTGATAGTTTACAGTTCATCTCTCTCCTCTATGATGTAAGGGCCTTGCCATGTCACTTACAAGCTGCATTGGGGACCAGGACCATCACATTGTCTTCCAGCTGAAACTCTCATGGTTGGACCGGCTGGTTGTAGTGCCGTTGCTGAGACTGTTGGGCCTTCTCCAGATTCTCCCAGACTAAGGGCATGACCTGGTCGATCCTTTCCCTCATCTCCCACATGTTCGATCACTCTCCAATGGGCTGCCGGTAGCACAGTAAATCTTTTTTACTGATCGTAAATAGCTTTTCGATCTTTTTAGTTTTGGCCAGTCACATCCCAACACCATTGAAGCAGTAGGTCTTTCAGAATCCCCTCCTCCACTGGACAGGACTCAGCTCCCATCCTGATGTACACTCTGCGAGTAGGCACTCGCATATTACCATGAGCACACATTGTTGGGATTTTTGATTTTGAAGTTGCCCAGGCGCTTAGAATTCTCTTGTGCACCAAAATTGACTGCACTTCCTGAGTTTAGTAGTACATGGGGCTCCTCGGGGTGCCTCCCAATAGATGATGCAGCCTACCACCGGTTCCTGACAGGAGGAGCAATGAATCTGTGGGCATGGGCTCATCACGGGGTAATGGCTGTGCCAGAATGTCTACTGGTTGCCCTCTGGCATGTGTCACTCCTGAACCACCCATCAAGTAAATAGCTCCCCTGTGTCACATAGGTAAGTCGCATCCGCCAGCATGATGGCATCCAACACCATCGTTGGTTTTCTCATGCTGACCGCTTGCCACATGTAACGTGGGAGAGCCCTTGAGAACCAGTCGAGCACCACCACCACCTGCTACCTGACTCACGGTTGATGACACATCCAACAGCCAATGTTGCACGATACTCACCAAATCTCCTGCTTAAACTTGGGCTGGCTGGCAGGGTTTATATTCCCACTCATAGAACATCTGCGAGGCACAAATAGGTGAGTGGCCTAAACATTGTGGGTGAGGGTGAGTGGGCTATAAATCTTTTTTTAACTTTATAATTGTCTGCTGACGCTGTGGGTAGAGAAAAATATGCCCTTTGTGCCTTGCCAGTCAACAGGGGCGTCATCACTTTCGCCCAGGACTACTCCTTCCAGACTTTGGTGGTCACTATATAACCACATTTGTAAGTATGCTTCCACATAATCCCATGCAGTCATTTTTGACAGTATCCTTCTTGCGTGTGCTCTTGGGTCAGGTAGTGGTATATTTTAAGTGACAGAGAAACAAATAAGCATCGGTGTAATGGAGTCGTGGCTCACTTCTTGGGCCTCTGAGCCTCTCTTTTTTGAGGTGGTTTGATTAATGTCAGTCATGACCGATTGGCCCTTGGTAATGATCTCCAGGTGTTCTAGTTGTCATGCCAGGGTGACGCTGATATCCATGCGTGAAACCCATCATAACACATTTTTCCAATTAGCTTGAAGAATACATATATTTATGAATATACATTCAGTCTTTTTAATCTTTTTTATATATAAATAAAATAGATAATCAGAGGTGACATTGGCATATTAACACAAAGTATCTTCTCTATCATCCTTTTCACTTCTTTCCAAAGATTTGTAATGTTTCCACACTCCCATATGCAATGATATAATGTACCTTTAAACTCATTCAGGTCTCGACAATAAGGACTGCTCGATGGCCTGGGGCCAGTGTGAGAGACGCTTGGGATAGTAGGCAGGATGGTCACTAAAGATAATTTGGCTGCGACTGTCAATTGCGTGCAAATACAGTCAGGGTGCTTTCACACCTAGACGTTTGTTTTGGAACCTGTCCTCTTTGCCCTGTTTGCATGGTTCAGCTGGCATATGTGAATCCCGCAATCACACTCGGAGCCGCAAGTCAATCGCTCCGAGATCGCCTGAATGAGGTGGTCTCAACTCGATTAAAACAAACCCCAGAGAGGATCCATTGTAGTGAGTAAACAAAATGATCCAACGCACTAATGAACCAGGCTATATCACAGTGTATTATGGTTGTGTAATAGCCACATATACAGCTATATGAAGAGAGAATTATGAGTAGGGCGGGATGTCATTCTTACCGACAAATGTGCATTTCATATTGAATACGAAAGTGAAAGCATGCTGAAATATTAACGAGAGCTGTTTATCCGTTTGAAAATTGACCGAAATTACCATCTGATAATTTTTCCATATTTTAATCTTATAATATGTTGTATTAGACCTATTGTTTTGTTCATTTCTGCACTTACAGAAAGAAAGAAAGATCAACATTGATCTGCTTCATGATCTGACTGCAGTCCTGGTGTTATGCCGAGAATGTAATGTAATGTATATTTATATAGCGCATTTATTGTGTATGGCCATACACCCAAATCGCTTCACAATCATGAAGTCTCTTCACACCACCACCAGTGTGTAGCATCCACTTGGATTATGCGACGGCAGCCACAGGACAACGGCGCCAGTGTGCTCACCACACACCAGCTATTGGTGGAGTGGAGAGACAGTGATAAAGCCAATTCAGTGGATGGGGATGATTAGGAGGCCATAACGGAAAGTGCCGATTGAGGGACTTTCACCAGGACACCAGGGTTACACCCGTACTCTTTACGAGAAGTGTCATGGGATTTTTAATGACCACAGAGAGTTTAAAGAGTTTACAGAGAGTTAAACCGAGGACCTCGGTTTAACATCTCATCCGAAAGACGGCACCCACTGACAGTGTAGAGTCCCCTTCACTTTTACTGGGGCATTAAGACTCACACAGACCACAGGTTGAGCACCTCTCTTAACTCCACTTCCAACAGCAACCTAGTTTTCCCATGTGGTCTCCCATCCAGGTACTGACAAGGCTCAGCCCTGCTCAGCTTCAGTGAGTAACCAGACTTGGGCTGTAGGGTGATATGGCTGAGAAATGCACCCCCTGCCGTAAAATGCACCCCCTTCGTAGACTTTCATTAGCATTCTTAATCTACATTTAAAAAATTTACGAAAGGCAATAATTGATTAAAAAGTAAGCTAATATGATTATTATTTTGATGGATCAAGCAAGAACAAAAAGTGAAGTGCATTTTAAAACCAGGTTTACAAATAAATGACTGTGGTTTATAGACTGATGTAATGAGCCTGTTTCTTAAATCAAGCATTTTGGTGGGTTTTAACAAACGAAAAACATATGGTTGTAGTTTTCAACTAAACCACACATTAAACAATTCATTTTAATAAATCTAATCAGTATTGTATTTAAATTAAATATATATATTTATTTAAATATATTTATCTCTCTCTCTCTCTCCCTATATGTGTGTGTGTGTGTGTGTGTGTGTGTGTGTGTGTGTGTGTGTGTGTAAATTAAGGGTTCCATTCATGGAACTCACCTCAGTCACTGTCATTAGTTGTTATAACTCATTAGTTGTCATAACATTATTTAAAAATTCATTTAAGTTTTTATTTGCATGTTACAGAAGGGGTGCATTTTACAACAGGGGTGCACTTTTTGGCATAACACGGGTTCATCTGTTATTTCTCTCTATAATTTAAGTCTATTATGCATAATTTATCCAACCTTTTTATTCATAATAAATTAATTCAATAAATAGATTTTTACTAAACTTGACAACTGAAATGAGGCTATGTGTGAAAGTCTTACCTCTCTGATTTATATTTAGTGACTATGTCTGTGGGTGTCTAAATTAAAGTGCACATTTTTGCTTAGAATATTTATATATTTTATATATATATTTATTTATTTATTTGAAGTTTAGTGACATCAATTGTAATTTTTTTAATTGTCAGTTGTATTTAAAGAAAAGTTATGCTGAATAAAAAGTGTATGTATACAGTTATGTTTGGCTTTTGACACATTATTACATTTTGTGGCTAAGAAATAGCTATTAACTGCTTTTTTGGTGGGGCCAGTAAAAATTTTGGCAGGGCAAGTAAAAAATTGAGCCACTGGTCCGATCGGGTCAGTAGGAAAAATCCTTAGCATTGAACCCTGTCATTGCATTCTATACAATGTGTTTTGTTAAAAAAAATCTTGAAATCAAAATAGTGAACATTGTGAGAATCATTACATCCCTTGTAATCACTATGAAATAAAATTGTTTTTCAGCTGAGCCTTGGTGGAACCCAGAGAAAATGGAGACTACTACCTGCTGTTACCTCCGTCTTCTCTGTCGTTTGTTTGATGTGGTGATATCAGGGGCCAGTCAGGGACCTATGGCTCCCTGCTTCAGGAGCCTAATGCAGCCTCTGTTACAGGTACTGGATTCTATTTACAGATAATGATTAACGTAGAGCTGCACACTAAATGTCTCTAAATGACTTTTCAAACTTCACTTTAATTGAAACTGTAGTTTACCTATATGGAAATTAGGGGTGTCAAAATTAGATGTTTCTTCGGTGCAGACGCGAACCTTTTGGTTTCGGTTCAGTAATAAATCGTAACCGGTTATTACGTACTGACCTCATTTATCTTATATGCGCTATGTCGTGGCAGAATACTATGGTGAGGGAGGTGAGCGTGAGTAATGAAGACGCAGAAACTCTGCACAATTCACTGCGTGTGTTTGCTAAACAGTCATTTACTGACAGCAGAAGCCCCTATTTCACTGCGATTGAGAAAATGAAAGTAAACTCCATTTCTCTCTCTCGCTCTCTCACTGTGGCACTTTGACCTGCTGGCGTGACATTTCCTCTCCTCTCGGCTGTTACATCGTTACTTGTGGATCCAGACACGAGTTTGTCTGCAAAGCGAGTTTTCTCCACCGCGTCTATCATGGATCAGCTGTGATCGTTTATCAGTGTCACTCATTGGTGATCAGCGCCAGAGCATTAGAGCCAATCGCAGCCCTTTCTGTTGAGCGTGTGACCAATCATAGGGGTGTAGAGAACTCACTCGACAGAGCTCATACAGCGGGCAGGATATTTACATTTGTTTATTTGCTATGAATGCTCATGTTGTACTGTGCATGTGCTTGGAGTTTTTAAAGGTACAGTTTATATAGCTGACTGTTTGTATTAAAGGACAAAATTGTATTACAAATAATATATAAATTAAAATATATTTATACATTTTAATATAAGAGTTCTTGTGCTGTGAAGTAAAACATAAAATTGTGCATGGAAAGCATCGTCAATGCACCAAGATATCGAATTGAACTGAATCGATGGCATGCTTTTCAATGTGCTGCATTCAAATCTGCGTTTTGATTGAGATTCAGTTTTTTACACTTTTCAGTTTGTTACAAACACTCAAACAACACAGAAGCACTGAGAGAACAGTTTATAGTTTAGATATAAACACTGATGTTTATGGTAAATATTAACATTTAGTTTAATGTGATTTGACTTTGTTCAATGTTTCCTGCAGTAATGTTTTTGTAATAAGTGGAAAGCAAATGATATTTGTCTCATCCCTTTTTTGCTGATCCGGAAAATGGTCCGTGATCCGTGACTCAAAAACCATAACATGATCCGATTAAAAATTAAACTGATTGATTGTAAATGATAGCATTAGCTAGACGTCTAATTTTAGTGTTTAATTTTAATCATATAATTTTTTTTCCTGGTTTCTTTACTTTACAGGTGCACCTGAATGAGCCGATGGTCCTGTTTAAGTTTCTGTCTCTGTTATGGGGCTACAACAGCAATTTAGGCGATCAGTTGGATTGTCGAGTCAGTGCCATTCTGCAGACTCGGGCTCTTTATGTGGGAAAGGCTTTTCTGTCCAGCCAGCCTGTAAAAACCCTCAACCTGCTGGCATCAAATTCCTCACCAGGTACAACATTTAACTTTAGTTACACTTCCGGTTAGTCGTGTGGCTTTTTTGTATTATTTGTATTACTGCACTGGATATTGGAAAATAGCATTTGCGAGGGCTTTCAGTTATTCTTTCGTTAGTCAAACGAGCATTTCATTTTGAATAATCTTATGATTGTGTTTATAGTTAATGATGTTGAGTGAAATAATGTTTGTAATTCAGTTTTTATTTCTAAAAATGAAAATCTAAATTTTTTTTACCCTGTATATATCCCCCAACCCCCACCTCATTATATGCACATCAGGAAACTGTAGTTTAAACAAAGCAAGTAATTAAATGACATAAAATTTGACTTTCATATTATCAGATGAGGGTTAAGTGTCTAAGATTTCTTTGTCACATATATAGATTTTCCACACTGTCAAAATGTCCAGTTTAGCATGCTTGATCCATGCTGATGACAGTTCTAGGTACGGTATTTTCAGGAGTGAATGCAACCAGTGCTTAACAAAGAGATCATGAGGGGTTTTTTACCCCTGTACCAACATTTTTTTAGTAGCAGTTGAAGCAGCTAATCAAAATTTTTAGACCTTTACATTTAAAGGGCACCTAGGTTACCCCTTTTTCCAGATTTAATACAAGTCTTTTGTGTCCCCAGAATGTGTTTGTAAAGTTTCAGCTCAAAACACCCATCAGATTATTTATTATAGCTTTCACTAGATGGTGTTTTATAGCTCTCAATACATTTTTGCTGTTTTTGTGTACTGCGCCTTTAAGGCTAGTCCTCCCCGCCCACTGTTTCCACGTGCCTGCCGCGCATGCCTCAGTCTCCGCCCTTGGCTGCCTCAGACAACAGACAGACATGAAGGAAGCAGATCTCACATAAAGTTTGTGACAAAAACTACAGTAAAAGCTTTATCAATGATTATTTGGTGCATTTGTTGTGTGGAGCTGCAGGATGAGTCACACACGATGTCGTTACAAAGTTCACTCAGACACACACACACAGCGCAGACACACATACATACAGCGCACGCGTTTAGCTTTGCACGCAAATGTGACAGGATACAGGTTAATCTCCACTGCTGTATGGATATCTGTTACGATAATGTACAAAATAAACCTGATTTAACGTCCACAAACCGGGATTGAAGCACCTTTTATAATTGTTCTGACACGCGGCTGTGGTGATGAAGTTAAGCTGAAGCAAATCGCTGTAATTCATTACACACATGCACTGTTTTAAAACATTTTAAACTTGTCAAACTCACTCTTGATCACATTTGATGATGATTGATGATCCTAAACTGAACAGACCTTTTATTTAGGGTTGATTTGCGCACGTCCTGTCTTGTGGATATGAAACGTTACTACGGAGACATGATAATAGGCAGCTGTAAATCAATATTGATGGGCGGGGGGACCGCACTCCTACATCAAGTTGCAGTTGGTCTCAAAACGGCTCCAATTGGTCCACCGTTTTTATGTTGTTAAATAAAAAAAAAAGGACTGGGTGTGTTTATATCACCCTAATATGACAGTATATACACTATACCTACACATATGTCTGTCCAAACAGCTTGAAAAGTAGATTTTTCACCATAGGTGCCCTTTAATGGAAATTGAGACTTATCATTCATCAGCAACAATACAGGATCTTCCAGGAAACACATTTTTGTAACTTTAAATAAAATGTCCAGCACAGAAACTTACTTTTTCCCACATCACATGTAAAAAGGTATCTGGAAGCTGTGGTTCACAGAACTTCAAATTGTTGAGTTACTTTTTTTAAGAAAATAAATAATAGATTGCTGCACGGTGGTGCAGTGGGTAGCACATTTGCCTCACAGCAAAAAGGTTGCTTGTTCAAGCCTCGGCTGGGTCAGTTGGCGTTTCTGTGTGGAGTTAGCATGTTCTCCCTGTGATCACGTCCTCTGGGTGCTTCTGTTTTCTCCACAAGTCCAAAGACATGTGGTATAGGTGAATTGGTTAGGCTAAATTGTCCGTAGTGTATGTGTGTGAATGAGTGTGTATAAATGTTTCCCAGTGATGGGTTGCAGCTGGAAGGGCATCCGCTGCCTAAAACATATGGTGGATAAGTTGGCAGTTCATTCCGCTGTGGCGACCCCAGAATAATAAAGGGACTAAGCCAAAAAGAAAATGAATGAATGAAATAATAGGTTGAAACAATAGTGATTGACACTAATAGCATAAATATAAACATAAAAATCTTTCTGAAATACTTCAGCACACAAAAATTGTATTACAATACATTGGACAAAACAGAAAATCAAACAATTTTACACAAAACAGGCTTTGATTTGCTAAAATGTTTATGAATATTATGTAATGCTGCAAATATTGTTAATACAATAAAGTAATTTTTCAAATTAAATTATTTTTACTTATTGAATACAGGACATGGTTTCCTCTACATTCATTCTTCTATAGCAGGGCACCACACCAAAATTCATTCCTGCCACAGTTACATTACAGCTTTTTATTCAAAACCTTCAGTTGTTGCTCTTTTGTTTTTTAATAACACGTTATAATCACACCAAAACATTAAAATGTAATTAATTTTTAACAGAGCGAACTTTTCTGTAATCTTAGTAGTGTTGTGCATTATTTGTTCAACCCTTTAAGGTTACATACTGACTGACTGACTGACTGACAGGGATGCGTGAGGCAAACAAACACGACTTAGCTTTTTAGTTATGATGAACACAGTTTCCATAATTATACTTTATAGATTAAGGTCTATGGCTCTGCACACAATGACTTTATCTTGCTGTAGTTCAGGCTGTTTCACTTTACTTAAGGACGCATCAATGCTGTTCTTTAGGTCTATTGGAGACATTCATGAATATTCCTAGGAGAGCTAATAAATGTTGGAGACATACTCGCTACATAAATGCCCTAAATCACACATCAGCAGTGTTTACTTGAGAACGCTCAAGAAAATCTGCAATTGAGCAGTGTATATTTGAGGGCGTGCAAGAAATTTTGTACGCAAACAGAGGAAATCGGCACGCAAGCAAAGAGATTTGCATGCTCGTATTGCATGAATGAGATCTCGACTACTGCACTTATGACATTTGCCATTGAAATAGCGCCATAGGTAGACGGAAGATCTGTGATCTGTGCCTGCCACCACAGCTGGAAAAAATCCTAGAAGAAACACTGCAGTAAAGTAATATTGAGATCTTTTCTTGTTTTTTAACTAATATTTTAGGTCTTTTTCCAGATCGATTTTGAAAGTATGTTAATTCACTCAAATTTTACTTTCACCATATTAAATAGATGCTAAATTAAGTTGTTTATTGCTGTTGCATTTGCTGCAGACATTACCAAATTATGTTGAGTTATTCAATAAAAATTTTTGATTTGCTAAGATATATGAGAAAACTATAAAAAAGGCAACGTTTTTTCCTGCAGAATAATTTATTTTATCCCCCACAGAGAATTTGTTCTCCACCATGATTAACTTGCATCTCTGTATATTTGTTTATTTGCAGTGGTGCCATCTCTGCTGGTGTGTGTGTGTTCAGGCGTGTGTGAAGTTCGTAGAGCTGCCATTGCTGTGCTCCAGTGTCTCTCTGGGCTTGTTTCTTCACCATATCATCCGCTCTTGGAGAAACTCCTCAAATCATCAGAGGAGATCATCGCTGACTCCTCATATCTCACCCAAGTCAGTCAAAACTAAATACAGCTTCAATAAACTTTTTTTTCTTTTTTTTTCTGTTTGTTGTGAATATTCTAGAAATGCTGTAATCAAAAATGTAAAAAAAAGAAAAAAAAAAAAAAAGAAAGACTTCTGATTTAATTGTATGCATCGTCTAAAAATTTGAAGGCCAAATTTAACCCTTGAATTGATTAGATTTTTATGTATTATTTATTTATGTATTATTAACAAGGACAATTTTTGAAACTAATATCCGATGTATTTTAATTGGCATTTTGATGTTTGTATTGCTTTTTAGACACACATACACTTACTAATTTCCATAATCAAATGACTTCTGATTTTATTGTAGACATTGTCCAAGTTCTACGAGGAGGCCATTTTACGAAAAGATAAGAATAAAAAGTTGGCATCAGTTGAGCAGCTCCTTCAGTGTTTACAGTCTCCCTTCTGTCCTTCCTACACATCCAAAACACTTCTGCGGGCCCTTCAGGACGTTCATGGAGAGGTACTGTCATCAGGCTGTGTGTTGTAGTTGCAATAGTACTGACTTATCTTGGTTCGTTTTTCGGTTTTAAAGGTTCAAGATTACTTTTTTTTTCTTTTTTTTCTTTTTTTTTTTACAAATTTATGTGTGTTGAGCATCAGTTAAGACAATGTTAGCACCTGTCCGGTTTAATTGTGGAGAAAACTGGATAATTTTGAGCTTTTGTCAGCTAATTTCATCTTCCGGGTTTAAAATAATTTTTGGGGCAGAATCAAAATCGGTGACGTAGCGCAAATCTGCTAGTGGAGTGATGACACGTCAGATTCTCATTATTATTCATAGCAGAGTTTTCTTATCCTATGAGAAGACCCTGCTTAATCATTCATGAGAGCACGTGCTTTCTGAAGGCAAGGCAGACCTGCCAAGCTGTGAGACCCAATTGGCTCGTTTCCACTGTCTGGTACAGTACGGTTCGGTACGGGTCGGTACGGATCACCTTTATCAGGCTTGCGTTTCCACTACCAAGGGTACCCTTTTGGTGGGCATGGTGTACGACAGAGAGTTTCAGTCGACGTCATTCTCGCTTGAATAAATGTCTACAGTAAAGCTGTACAGGTCATTCACATATCATATGAGAAGCACTTCTCACAAAACAGATGCTTTAAACATATAAATACTTGTGTATAAAAGTGTTTATTACTAACTTTTCTATAAACATGATTTGATTATAACTGCAGATCAATGACAGTGCTAAATAGCCTACTGTAACGTCTGCAATTATATAAAATAAATAAATAAATG
>CAIGQZ010004081.1:10113758-10124958 GCA_903798205.1 Danio tinwini
CATGGCAGTTTGTTCATGATTCAGGTTGCTAAAACAATTTGCTCCTGTGTTTCGTCTGGCTTCTCCTTTGTTTGTTCGCACTTCACTCTCGCGTTTGTCCTTTTCTTTTCTGAAAGGATCAGACGTCAAAGACACTTCAATAATCGCGCACACGTTATTATCATCAGCTCAAGAAGTTTGTTATATCAAATATAGACGCGATCGCGAGCTCCCTGGAGAAACCGAAAACCGTAAACACTTTTAAACACCTCTTAAAACAACAACAGGACATGGCAGATTTTGTTTTTCTTGGCTTTGTGGCTGCTCATCAGAACAAAAACAAGGTTTGTTTGAGCACGGGTCATCCATGGCTCGTTATTATATGCATATAGTATTACAATATAAAAGGTGCGCCCTAAATCAAAACATGGCTTTTCTTTTGTTTTCATTCTGGCTAGCTCCACAAGCTCGTGACATCGCTCTGTAACCAATCAGCGTTCAGATGCACGTGTAGCTCCACCTTTTGGTACCCTTTCTCGTGTTTGGTACACTCTCGAAAGGGTGCCGAGAAGTAGTACGGTATGGTACGATTCGGTATGCCTATTGACAGTGGAAACAGCCATAAAAGAGTACCGAACCGTACCATACCACTTAGTGGAAACAGGCCATAAAGCTATACAGTTAAACTCCAGCATATTGCTCTATTCTAAACCGTAAGTAAAAACAACGACACACATTCAGTAAAAACTGATCCATGAACTGTGCACTGGTAAAGTTCCTGTCAAGCTTTGACAGTCCCATACATGAATAGTCTTTTCTGGTCCTTCCTTTAACAAACGGCCCCCGTTTGCAGGGTAGATTATTGCATTAATCATCAGAACGTTCACTCATTTATGTTTACTTCTCTTCAGTCATGATCAGTCTCACACACACCAGCACTCCACTAGTGTCTGAAGGGTAATGCGCGTTCACGTGTTATCGGATCCAGAACTTCATATTTGGTATTGTTTCATGTTGAAGTTGATATGATCAGGCAAAAGATCTCAACGAAGAACAAATCTTTTAAACGACTCTGAGTCAAACCTTTTATTAAAAAATTTATATTTTTAAACGGTGCTCTTTTAGGTTTAACCCTCAGCTGAATGTTTTCATTCACTTGGAAGGTCATTTTCAAAATCCCATAATAGGGGCTCTTGAAAAGTGTATTTCCTACAACATTTGGAACATTGACTCACTTTCAAAATGTGTCAGGCAGACATCAGTGTTTATATGCCAAATTTAAAATGATATCCCATTTCTGCTTTGACGGTTTAAATGTTTGAAACACAATATTACAATTGACCAGACAGTACAGTTCTAGTTTACCTCACAGTGAATGTTTCTGACTACTTTTAGACTGCCTAGAAAATCATAAAACACTGTTTTTGTATTCTTTGCTCTTTTGAATTTAGTTGTGGTTCTAATTTGTTTATTGTAGCTTATTGTAGCTTATAGCTTATACTTTACAAGGAGTGCAGAATTATTAGGCAAATGAGTATTTTGACCACATCATCCTCTTTATGCATGTTGTCTTACTCCAAGCTGTATAGGCTCGAAAGCCTACTACCAATTAATTAAGCATATTAGGTGATGTGCATCTCTGTAATGAGAAGGGGTGTGGTCTAAGGACATCAACACCCTATATCAGGTGTGCATAATTATTACGCAACTTCCTTTCCTTTGGCAAAATGGGTCAAAGAAGGACTTAACAGGCTCTGAAAAGTCAAAAATAGTGAGATATCTTGCAGAGGGATGCAGCACTCTGAAAATTGCCAAGCTTCTGAAGTGTGATCATCGAACAATCAAGCGTTTCATTCAAAATAGTCAACAGGGTCGCAAGAAGCGTGTGGAAAAACCAAGGCGCAAAATAACTGCCCATGAACTGAGAAAAGTCAAGCGTGCAGCTGCCAAGATGCCACTTGCCACCAGTTTTGCCATATTTCAGAGCTGCAACATCACTGGAGTGCCCAAAAGCACAAGGTGTGCAATACTCAGAGACATGGCCAAGGTAAGAAAGGTTAAAAAACGACCACCACTGAACAAGACACACAAGCTGAAACGTCAAGACTGGGCCAAGAAATATCTCAAGACTGATTTATCTGCACACACAGATATCCTCCTAAAATAGCTAAAACTAAAAACAAACAAAAAACTACTTCCAAAAATATTCAGCTTCGATATTAATGTGTTTTTTGGGTTCATTGAGAACATGGTTGTTGCTCAATAATAAAATTAATCCTCAAAAATACAACTTGCCTAATAATTCTGCACTCCCTGTATATAGAGCTATTCAATCGTCTAGTGAAATTGCAATACAGTGGTCCCTCGCTATAATGCGGTTCACCTTTCGCAGCCTCGCAGTTTTGCGAATATTTTGTTTGGTCAATTTTTTTTTTTTTTTACAATGTTACATCAAGATTGATAAACCAACTCTTCTGATTAAACACACTCTGAAATATGTCAACAGAATCAATTGTGAATGTGGTTTCGTTCACAACAGGTGTCTGGAACCTGCTGCCGCTGAACAGGAGAATATAGAGTACACAAAACAGCTCATCCTCATCTGCCTGTTGAATGTCTGTCAAAAACTGTCTCCAGAAGGAGGGCCAATCAGCAAAGGTACCACAAATCTGCTATTAATACCTATTAAAACGTAATAAAGATTAAAAGACGGCAGAAAAATAAAAAGATTAAACGTCTAATAGTTTTTTCTGTCTTTATCCATCTGTAGGTAATTAGTTTGCATATGGATGTGAGATAATTTTGCGGATTTTAAGAAATAACAAACATTCAGTTTTGTTTATTCTTTTTTTTCATATTTATTTCTTCTGCAGTCTTTTTTTGCCAACACTTTCTATCAAGCTGATGCTTATAATGAATTACAACTGTTTATAAATATTTAAATTCATTCTATTAATGTACCTATAAAGATTACATTTATAATAGTGATATTAATGCTTATTACTTAAAGCCATCAATGATGTGTTTTTAAAGGTGAGTAACTGTATAATGACCCACTTTAAGTATTTATAAGGGATAGGGCTCTTGTCAACAATATAAAACCATTCATTTATTTGACAGAACAAAATCTGTTAACTCACTAAGGAGTCTGGAACTATAGCATAACAACGTTTTAACATTGCAGACTGGATTTTTATAAATACAATCATTAGTGTACAATCAATGATAAATCAATCATAAATACAATCAAATCAGTGTGTAATGCATTATGAACGTGTATATTGAAAAAATAAACACATTAGTAATAAGTATTAACACTATTACAAATGTAGCTTTTACTGTCATTGCAGTGTAAGATTTGTGTCTTTATATACCTATTTACTGAATTATTATTACTGATTTTAAATAATTATAATCATTAAAATAATGAGCTTTATAGAAAGTGTTACCTCTTTTTTTTTTGGCTGAAGTTATGAATTCCTTACTTTTTTTTTATAACTTTTGTTTTTTAAACATTTTTCAACACAATGACTTACAAATTTCGACCAACAAATATGTACACAACAATTGACAATAAAAGATACCATATACAAACAATACAAAAGAAGGTAAAATAATAATAGATAAACACAAAGTCAATAATAATAGAATATATGAAAAATAAATAAAATAAAAACTAAATCTTGACCTTCAGTTTGCTCTAAATTAGTCGGATCCTTTTCAATTTCCTGTAGAATTTATGTATTTTTTAGAGAAAATCTGATTTTCCAAATGCTTCATTACATCCCTCATAAGATGTGTACATTGTAGGAGCAGCTTTCTGTTTTAATATTATTACCATCTGTGCTAGTAGACTAATAAATGGAACTATATTTTGTTCTGTACTGTTTTTAGCTATCTCAAAATCAGTCATGCCTAGAACTGCAATAAGGGGATCTGGATCTATCGGCTTGAAACATATTCTTGAAAATGTTAGAAAAATATTTTCCCAGTAAGATGATAATTTTGGGCAGCTCTAAAACACATGAGCTAGTGATGCTGGCTCTGACCCACATCGATCACATGCTAGGTCCACCTCTCGAAAAATCTTACAAAGTTTTAGCTTGGAGCATTGTAAATGATGTATTACTTTAAATTGTATAAGGCCCATGTCTTTCTAATTTCTTTGTTTTAAATTTAAAATGTTAAGTCACCAGGAAACATAAAAAAATGTTTTATCATGTATTAACGTAAAAAAATCTAATCTAACTTATGTTTTCATTTGTTTGTGGTTTTTAATTGTAGATTATCAATGAAAAGTTTTACCATGAAAATAGCCTTTGTTGCTGACATGACATTAAATACAAATATATGATGGTAATGATGATGATTTAAAAAATTTTGTCACTATTATTACCCCTTAATTTTTTTTTTCAATTGTCTACAGACATGTTTTCTAATTAACCTAACTTGCCTACAGTAGCTAACCTACACTCACCACTCCAACAAATTTCTAATCAGCCAATCACATGGCAGCACCTCAATGCATTTAGGCTTGTAGATATGGTCAAGATGATCTGCTGCAGTTCAAACCGAGCATCAGAATGGGGAAGAAAGGTAATTTAAGAGACTTTGAACATGACATGGTTGTTGGTGCCATACGAGCTGGTCTGAGTATTTCAGAAACTGCTAATTTACTGGGATTTTCACGCACAACCATCTCTAGGGTTTATCAAGAATGGTCTGAAAAAGAGAAAATATCCAGTGAGCTGAGGTTTTGTGGGTGCAAATGCCTTGTTGATGTCAGAGGTCAGAAGAGAATGGCCAGACTGGTTTGAGCTGAAACAACTCGTTACAACCAAGGTATGCAGAGGAGGATCTCTGAACCTTGAGGCAGATGGGCTACAGCAGCAGAAGACCACACCGGGTGCCATTTCTTTCAGCTAAGAACAGAAAACTGAGGCTACAATTCGCACAGGCTCACCAAAATTGGACAATAGAAGATTGGAAAAATGTTGCCTGGTCTGTGAGTCTCGATTTCTGCTGCCACATTCGGATAGTAGGGTAAGAATTTGGCATCAACAACATGAAAGCGTGGATTCATCCTGCCTTGTATCAATGGTTCAGGCTGGTGGTGGTGGTATAATGGTGTGGGGGATATTTTTTTCCACACTTTGGGCCCATTAATACCAATTGAGCATCGTGTCAATGCCACAGCCTACCTGAGTATGACCACAGTGTACCCATTTTCTATTGGCTACTTCCAGCAGGATAACGCGCCATGTCATAAAGCGTGAATCATCTCAGACTGGTTTCTTGAACATGACAATAAGTTCACTGTACTCAAATGGCCTCCACAGTCCCCAGATTTCAATCCAATAGAGCAGAGCACCTTTTGGGATGTGGTGGAACGGGAGATCCGCATCATAGATGTTCAGCCGACAAATCTACAGTAACTGCGTGATGCTGTCATGTCAATATGGACCAGAATCTCTGAAGAATATTTCCAGTACCTTGTTGAATCTATGCCATAAAGGATTAAGGCACTTCTGAAGGCAAAAGTGGGGCCAACCCAGTACTAGTAAAGTATACCTAATAAAGTGTAATTAAGTGTTTAATTGCACTTAAACTAAATACTTGTATTCTGCAAAATAAATTATAAAATAATTTGTATCGTCAAAAAGAAATGTTATTAGAAAATAGTTATCAAAACTGTTATGTTAGAAATATTGAGGAAATATATCTTTGTTAAACAGCAATTATAAAAGTTATAAAATGTCACATACATTTGCCTTCAAATGCAACTGTAAGCTTTCTGTTAAGTTTCTTTATGTCAAAAAACTTTAAGACATGCTGCATTTGTGTGTGTAGATGTGCTGGAGGAGGATAAATTTAATATGGAGCTGGTGGTTCAGTGTGTCAGGGTGTCCGAAATGCCCCAAACTCACCATCATGCTCTGCTTCTGCTCGGGGCTTTGGCCGGAATCTTCCCTGTAAGTACAGTCATTAAACGCTCACTCAAACACACATATTTATGAAAATTTGAATACTTTAGAAACTTTAGAAGGAATATTAGTTTTTATTGTATGTATTCTGCCTGCTACAGAAAGTGGGAGAGTTTTCCAATTAGCAAACTCTAATTTCTCTAATATTACAACCAAATTGTGTTTAAAAAGATCAATATATTTCTGCGTTATTGTTACTTCCAAATATCGCAAATTGTCAGCGGCCAATATTGGCAGTGGAAAAGATCTTGCAGCAGGCAAACAGATATATTTAGACGCAGTGGTCGTTATCTTTATTTCTGCTTTCAGGAGAAGGTTCTTCACAACATCATGCCCATCTTCACTTTCATGGGAGCCAACATCATGCGTTTGGATGATACTTATAGCTTCCAGGTTATCAACAAGACTGTTCAGGCAGTCATCCCTGCTCTGATAAAGGTTTGTTTCATTTTAAAAAGTATCTTTTGTATAATAATTAATATATTTGGGAATTTTTTTATGTCTTTATTACATAAGATAGTTATACTTACTACTATAACTAACTTTAACTCTACTGTAGAGTTGTGCAATATGTATTAGTATGTATATCCAAAAGTTGGGTTCTGAAAGTAAAACTTACCACAGCCAGTGAGTCGTAATACCCCAGTAAAGTGAAGGGGACACTATTCTGTCAGTGAGCACAGTCTTTCTGATGAGACGTTAAACTAAGGCCTCGTTTACACTAATGCATTTTTGTTTTGAAACTGCGTTTTAGATAAAAAACGATCCACGTCCACACTAGCGTTTCTAAATATATCTCCGTCCACACTACTCCACCAAAAATGTATATCACATGACCATTTGCGCACTCTGGGCATGCGCGTTCAAGTATAAACAGAAAGCATTTGTCTCGCTTGGCATTTGGTTATTGTTAGTCAACAAACGCTGGTTGAACAATGAACGCGAGCGATTAACGAGTGCTCGAACAATAGCTTGCCTCTTGTGAATATATGCAGCTGCTGTAGTAAAAAAGGCAGAGTTTAAGTGCACAATGGTGCCTAAAACAGACAATAGTACAAACAACGCTCCCATTTCTGTCCATGCTGTTGTTTACAGTGAAGGCTTGTCTGCCGTGTTCCGGTAGCGTTATAGTCATGTGATAGGGGCTTGACGAATAAGGGAAGGATACGCAATGACCCAAAAGCCCCAATAAGGTAGCGAATCTCAGCAGCCACGCCTCCGTTTTCAGATGTCTCCGTTTTCCCCCATCCACACGGAGACGGAGCAGCAGCGTTTTAGAATAAAAACGACCTCTTTAGCATTTTCAAAACGCTCCGTTTTTGTGGCTCGAAAACTCTGGCGTAGTGTGGACGGATGGTGTAACCGTAGCAAAACGTATGCGTTTTAAAACGAAAACACATTAGTGTAAACGGGGCCTAAGGTCCTGACTTTCTGTGGTCATTAAAAATTAGAGGTGTGAACCTACACTGGTCTCACGGTTCAGTTACGATTATCATGCCTTCGGTTCAATTTGATATCTCAGTGCAATTTGATGCTTTCCATACACAGTTTTATATTTTCTTCACACCACAAGAAAATTTTTAAATCTATTTATATTTATATATTATTTGTAATGCAATTTTGTCCTTTAATACAAACAGTCAGATATATGAACTGTAAGGCAAGTTTATTTATATAGCACATTTCATATACCGTGGCAATTCAAAGTGCTTTACATACACATGTACCTTTAAAAACTCAAGTACATGCACAGAACAACATGAGCATTTATAGCAAATAAACAAATATAAATCTTAGCATAATCTTAGCGTTGAGTAATCTTAGCATTCTTACACTCCTATAATTGGTAACGCGCTCAACAGAAAAGGCTGCGATTGGCTGTAACGCTCTGGCCCTGTACACTAATGAGTGACACTGATAAACAGCAGTGGCGATCACAGCTGATCCATAATAGACACGAAGGGGCTTCTGCTGTAACTTAAGTGTCACTGTAAGACTGTCCAGCAAACACATACACGCAGTGGATTGTTCAGAGTTTCTGTGTTTTTAGGTAGTTGCAGTGTTTTAATTACTCAAGCTCCCGTAGTAAGCTACCGCAACATAGCGTATATGAGATCAGTGATGTCAGTACGTAATAACCGGTTATAATCTATTACTGAACCAATACCGAATTGTCCATGTCTGCATTGCGGTGCACCAAAGAAACAATTAATTTTGACAACCCTATTAAAAGTCCCATGGCACTTCTCGTAAAGAGTAGGGGGTGTAACCCCGGTGTCCTGGCCAAATATCCTTTATCGGCCTCTACAGATGGTGGCCTCCTAATCATCCCCATCCACTGAATTGGCTCTATCACTCTCTCTCAGTGCTTTGTCATCGTTGTCCTGTGGCTGCCGTCACATCATCCAAGTGGATGCTGCACACTGGTGGTGGTGTGGAGAGACCCCCCTCATGATTGTGAAGCCCTTTGTTTGTATGGCCATACACAATAAATGCACTATATAAATACACATTACATTACAAAACCGTTTTTTCCCATAGGGTAAATTATTTTTAGCAATAACTGTTAACTCTTTATACACTATTTTGTTGAACTCTTCGGTTTGCTTTAATTGAACTTATGTATGTTTTATTTAGTTTGATAGATGAATTTGAGCAGAAATACTACAGTATCTAGTATGTCTCTCCAAACACCTCAAATATTACACTAAAGAAATTGACAGCTATAAAGCTATTTATATGTTCTCTTCTGGGTAATGGCTGTGGGGTTTGAGATATTCCTATTAAACTTGAAAAGGAGGATGGATATCTATTTAAGATATTGTTGGCAACAAGTAAAAAAGCTATAACCCAGAAATGGTGTAAAGAAGATCCACCAACTAAAGATGATCAGAAATTATGGTTCAGAATTATAGCAGAAGTTGAGGAAATGGAAAAAATGACACGAGCACTCAGATTACAATCAGAGATCTTTGAAAAGAAATAGAGTAAATGGCTGGCTTTCTCCACAACGACAATTTAATTATCCATAATTTAACGTTTACATATTTCTAGAGGTTATGCATCATTGTGAAAATATGTTTTATTATATTTTATTTAATATTTCATGTATTTATTTTAATGAGCTAATTTAATATTTTCACAGATGAATGTATATAGATATACATGTGTGAAATGGATGTATTTGTATATATACATGTATTTATGTATATTTATGTACATATGTACTATTATTTTTTGTTTGTTTTGTTCCCACTGGTTATATGTTCCTAAAAAAATCTATAAAAACGAAGTATAAAAAAAAAAATTAAAACAAGAAATCCTACAGTGTCTGTGATGTAGTTTAGAAATTTATACCAATCAGAGATATATTGACAATTAAATGCACGTCTTCCTGAAAAGATTTTCTAAAATATCTAAAACATATTCACAGGAGCCTAATAATTGTTTTACTTTTAATAATATTTATGTAAAAAAAATATTATCCCTCTTGTGAGTTTGTTTTATTATTTTATTATTACATATTTCTCAAATTATGTTTAGCAACTCAAGGAAATTTTTTAAATATTTTTGATTACTACGCTGGAATGAGAGTATGATTCCTAGACATATTAACCTAGAAAATAGCAACGTTTCGTTTTCCATTGGTCTTAATTCACGATGTAATAACAAAATAGTAAAGCTTAAAATAGGAGAATTATCAACTTTTTATTTGACATTTTTGAGCAAGATGCTAATGGTCTATTCTAATTAAATGATTTATGCTAAGCTAATCTAAAAGTATTTTCCACCAAACCCGGAGATCAGCTGAATGAATTAAAAAATGCTAAAACTCAACTGTTTAACTCTAGAGGACTAGAGGACCCATTTCCAAAAAAAGTGGCATGTTCCTTTAAACTTTATCATGGTATTGGGCTATAATAATACTGTAGTTGTATTTCCACACCAACTACAGAAGAACCACAACCGATTCATTTAAGTACTTTACTAAACTATGGTTGAAAAACTCTTTTATTTGTATAGAAACAGATACAAGACATTTAGAATTAAGAAAAACCCTTGCGTCCATGAGCAACCTTATATCATAGTGGTGGGGAGTTTTACACAAGGAACAACACTTTTCTTAAAGTGTACTTGTTCCATAATGTCAAGGGAAAATGTTAAATTTGGACATTTAAAACTCATCGTTCTCAATTTTTGTTTCTCCACAGGCCCATGAGGGAGGAAGTTCTCAGTCTGAGAATCATATGGAGACCGTGGTAACGCAGATCATACATGTGTTTGTTGATGCTCTTCCTCATGTGCCCGAGCACAGACGGCTACCCATCCTCAGCCAGCTGATGAGCACACTGGGCCCATCCCGCTTCCTCTGGGTGCTGATGCTGCTCCTTTTTAAGCAGCACGTCACACAAACATCTGCTGGTGCGACAGGGGCTGAAAAGGTACACATGGATCTCACGGGTCATAAAATTTCTGGAATATCATGGAATTTTTATCACAGACATTAAAAGGGCATATCAGGGATTTTTGTTTTGTTGCTTCATTTTAGTTTCCATTTATCAACATTTAGTTTTTTCTAAAACATTTTTAAATCACAAAAGGCTTACGGTTAAGATACTTTTCAGCTTAATTTTATTCATTTCATGCTCATCAACTGCCTGGCATTCGATTCTGTAATTCAAATGCAGTCACTAGACTGTTTGGCCTGTCATAAGTCAGTTTTGTTGTGCGATATATTGTAACAGAAATTGTAGCGATAAGCAATATTATTGTCATTTTGAGATAATTTTATGCCACTGATTATATTATGATTATATAACAGCGTAATAATGCAAATAGCCATAAACACTTTAAAATACTTAGCATTGTGAAGGGTTTTTAGATCCTATCATTTGATGTTAAAAGGTAAATGTTCTATTATGTAAACTATTAAATATCCTATTAGGTAAATATCCAATTATAAAGTCTGATAGCGGTGAGGTAGAATGTAAATGTCATTGTAAAATGGTTTTACCATTACTTGTGAATTTGTAAATATATATTGCAATGGCAAAAATTATTGAGGCCACTTCCAAATGTTGCACGATAAGTCGATATATATAGGTGAATTACCAACCTACGTCACACATGACGTCACACGGGTTCAACCGCACAAACCGGTTGCAAAAAAAAAGACCGGTTGCAATAGCAAACATGTCATGTTGTGCAGTAGGATGCCAAATTTGTCCAAAAATAGA
>CAIGQZ010004081.1:10126139-10156261 GCA_903798205.1 Danio tinwini
TTAAACTACTATCAACATATGAAATATGGAAGAGGGAGCACTTAATAGCCTTGTTAACAGTGACTACCTCAGATTTGTTTTATTTTTTCCAAAATCTCTGGTGAATTATAGATTGTTGTTTTACATAGTGGCTATTAAAGTCCTACAAAATGATATTCAAGCTAAAACCATTTTAAGGTTTTACCAACAGCGGCATGTTTTTTCTGTTCATTATAGGTGTTGGAAATTCAGTTTTTAATTCAGTAAAAGTCAGGGAAAAATCTGTGAGAAAAATACACAACTTTTCATGCTTGTTTTTAACTTTTTTGAAAGAGAAAAGGCATTTATCTCCACTTGTGAACGAGTTTTGTTTAGCATTCTTTGAGATTTTTGTGTGTTGTGTTGTGTTGTGCAGGAGGCTGTTGTGGAGAGAGATCAGGACTTCTGGATTTTGGTGTGCTGTGAGTTTGAGGTAAAGGAGCAGCTGACGTCCCTCATAAAAATCCTGCAGTATCTCATGACTCTGCCACAAGATAGAGAAGAAGGTAAGAACTGCCTGTTACCCGGCACTCAATTTTGGGGATTTACACCTACCTAACTTTAAATATGAATAGTCTCTGACTCCAGTAAGCTACAAACACAAACTGGGTATCATTGGAAAGAAGACACTTTGAGCTTTACTGTAGTAAAAGGGGAAGTTACATGTTAAAAAATATTTGTTGTTCCATATACAAACACAGGAAAACATTAATGTAATGTCCTAGAAAAGATATGACTTAAAAGCCAAGTGTCTCATGAGTTTATATTTCTAATTTGATGAAGATAGCATGCAAAATGAGATTTCTGTAAAAAGTTTGCTGAGACTATATCGGTGTCCTCCTTTCCCTCACTGTCAGAGGCACTTTCTCAAAAATGACCATCCCAAACTAACACATTAACAGTTGCTGAATAATTTGGTCTACATTCACAGTTTGTATCATTAAAAAGAAGACACTCTGGGCTTTATTATCCATCATCTAGAGTTTATAATGTTCAAAATGAAAAAAAGTTATAGATGCTTAAGTAATGTAAAAAAATTGCACCGCACTAAACATTTTATTGTTTTATGAACAAATATGTGAAATAGGTCCTGGAGCAACACAGAAAAGTAATAGGTCAAAAGCCACATATCCCCTGAGTATATGTTTTGAATTTGATGCAAATATCACGCAAAATGACATTTCTGGAATTATTTTTCTAAGACAATGTCTTCTGATTTTCTCCCTCTCCCTGTTTGTGGTGAAGCAGTCTGATGACCACACATGTACTGGGGTTTCTAACACAACTGTTTTAGTCTTTTCACATACCACTAATTTTTCAGTTGTAAAATAATAGACAGAAGTTTTTAGTATGAATGATTTATTTGAGCATTGTAAACAATTGTATTTCCCCCCTTGAGTAGCACACACGATTTACTCTGATGCCCATATGAATGATACAGATAGCTTAGCTAATAGCAGCCATTCAGATAAATGGCAAACATATTATAATGCAAAACATTACTGAAAGATTATCGCTAGCGGAGAGACATTCACACTTATAGGCACAAGCAGGCTTCACAGAAAAACTGAGACATAAACATTATAATACTCACCGTTAGAAAATACTAGAAGTTACTCTTCATCCACATCATGCAAGTATCAGTTCTGAAGATCAGAAATATTCTCCTCTTCGCTTCAAACAATCTCTCAAAACTCTCTTCAGCAGAACAAAACTTTTGACGATCTATTTTCTTTGTTTACCAGCTGCTCTGCCGTTAGCTCAAACTGTTAGCAGCTGTGCAACAGGGGGCAGGTGCTTCGCGTGATGATTGACAGATCATTGAGCCAGTGACAGCAAAAAGAGTGCAATATATATTAGCCACAACCAATAGATGTTCGTATATTGAATATATCATGCAGCCATTGGCTAAATTCTCCATCTGTCAAACTACGTAGGAAGTACTGTTACTGATCGGATGGCAGCCTATGCAGAGTCAAAACGCTCGGCTTTTTTTAGATTTTAGTAACTATAACTTTGACTTTTTATTCAGTTTGTGGTCTCATTTTATCTGTAACATTGTAAGCTATGACATCGAGTTGCCTTTTACTACAAAGACGCCTTTTTCGCGTGTAAGTAACATGGTAAAGCAATGGTAAAACAGGTCTCCGGCAGAAATGGTGACATAAACAAATGAATAACCATCCATAATTCAACACTATTGGGTCGGTGGACTGCTTGATGTGATGTTTTTCTGTGGACTCTTACCTTTCAAAATAAACCGCGATGTTCAGCAATGAATGCGTGTGTTGTTATTACTCCATATCTAATAAGCGTTTTCTGTTCAACTTGCACAAAATTTTGCAAATACGTTCTTCATAAGCTTCCTTTTGAAAAACAACTATCTGCAATGGCTGCTCGAGGGTTGTAGCTTTAAACTGATGTACAATTTGTCAAGATTACTCATGTCCATTTTGATGTAATCTATTCATAAACATTGACATGTGAAAAAACATCGCCTCAAGACGTCCGCGTCGGGGCGCTGGCTTTAACCTGTATTATTTGGTTACTGAGCAGCAATAAACAACACTTAAAAATATTTGGAGTTTTTATGTGATTTTTCTAAACTAGTCGTGTTTTGAAATTAATAATTGCACAATAATCGTGATAACCGTGAAACCGTCATTATTTCTCAGACTATAATCATACAACCAAAATCTATAATCATTGCATCCCTAATGGTCATGTACAAATAATCATTTACAGCTTTAATTGAGAGATATTTAGTGTTTCCCTACAAACAAAACAAAACAGATATGTATTCAAAATTAAAAATCAAAACTAGCTGACTCTGAATTGACTCAAAGAAAATAAATAATCTCAATTATTAGAATTAGACTTAGGATGTCAACCTAAAGAAAATCAGAGAGAAGTTATGTATGTTTTTTTTTTCCTGCACAGCACCAGAGAAAAAGAAAACCCGTGGAAGAAGTGCCGTGAAGAAAGAAGAAACGGTCTCTAATCTGATATTCAATGTGGAGACTCACAGTGGCAAAGACCTCCGCCATTTTAAATTCATCTCCATCTCCTTCATGGCTCAGCTGCTGGCCTCTGACGGATTCGTTGGGAAGGTAGGTTTAGTATGTAACGCAGTTGATTTATTGCCAGTATCAAAATGGCCACAGGATGTTTCGATTAGACATTTTAAATGTGTAAATGTTTGACTGCAGGTGGCTGACTGTGAAGACATTACAGAAAGTACCTTACAGGCTCTTCAGCAAGAGTGAGTTGAAGCCTGACTAAAATACTGGATATTGGTTGTTGTGTTGGTTGCGGGTGTTATATTTTTCTTTATGTTTACTACTTAGTTTGTTGGTGGAGGTTCTGCGCTATATTCAGGCAGTTGCTCGATGTGTCGAGGATAATGCAGATAAACCAACAGCTAAGTTCTGGAGAGCCCTGCTAAGCAAGTCCTATGACACCCTGGACAAGGTAGGAAACACTTTATTGTGATAAATAATCATACTTTATTTGTCAAATACTTCATTCGTTTTAAAAAATTGAGTAGATGCCTTCTTAAATGTTTTCAGTTAAAATGGTGGAGCGGTTTTAACTAGCAAGGTCTGACTGAGCCAAATCTGAGGGTGCTTTCACACCTGCCTTGTTAAGTTTGGTTGAAACGCACTAGAGTTTGTTTTCTCTCTTGGTGCGGTTCATTTGGGCAGGTGTGAATGTAGCAATCGTACTCGAGTGAGCACCAAGTGCGGACCAAAAAAGCATACTAAGACCTCCTTGAAGAGGTGGTCTCGGTACGCTTTCAAACGAACCCTGGAGCGGTTCGTTTGTGGTGAGAATATGATCTGAACTAAAACAGACCCAAACGCAAAAAGTACTGCGCCTTTTTGGGCTTATCCAGTTGCCGTAGGCCGATGCGCTGTGCATTATGGAATGTGGAGGAAAACATTTGTTGACAGCACTTTACCAACAGAGAGCCGCATGTGAATTCTGACCAATCGAAAAGCAGTTTGGGAAATATTTTCAACAACATCTGGCCAATGAATGATGTGGATTTTGTCAGATGACTGTATTTTGGTTCTTTTCAACTGGTTTGCCCCAAAGCAATCTGTGTGGTGTGAAAACGACCCAAAGACGGCAGAAAACGCTACAATGTATAATTTGTTGCCCTTGCTCCGGACCAAATGAAGTGAACTACAGATGTGAAAGCACCCTAAGCTGCCCGAGTAAACTATTTTCTTTGTGCGGATGAAATATAGACTAAATTATAATTACACCGTAAGAATGGGGTTTAACTACAGTGGTTCGAACTGTAGTTCTGCCCAATGACTAAAAAGTTATCAGTATGATGGTGAAAAACTGTACATTTCTAGTCAAACCATCCTTCTGCAATCTTATACCAAAAATGAAAATAAAGGCAGCATTAATAGCTAAAAATGTGGGAGAGCGTTGCTGTTATGTGATGCATTATATTGCAATATGAAGCAGTTAAGTGTTGATGCTAAATTAAAAGTAATTCACAAATACTTGAAAATAAAATGATTTAATGACAGTAATTCTCTGTGGTTACAACTGAATTAACCACTAAACTAAATAACTAAATAACTGTGAACTACATAACTGTGTAAAAGCAGGAAGCAGGAGCAGGAAAAGAGACAGAGCAAAGTTTACCACATATTTAGTATTTTTCTTGAACATGTGACCAAAGCTCAAATACTCAGACATAGAAACTGACCAATCAACATGTGACCACATTGTAAAACCCCCAAAGTCCACATGTTAACCAGACCCTGATCTAATCAGAATCTGCCTTTGGAATCTGTGTGGACCTTCTTGGTACAAAATATATGTTTTGCCATATAAACAAATGCATATAGAAATGTATTTTGTTACGACCCTGGTCTAGGTCAAGGATGTAACATAAATAATACACTTGCCAAATAAAATTCACGTCTATGAACCACACAGTCGGGTTCGTTTGTTTATCTTTTTTTTTTTATCACCCAAAATGTGAAGCCTATTACCTCGGAAAGGTAAAAAAATAACAAACAAATCCACAATAAAACTACCTACACCCTACAAAGAAAATTACAGAAATAAAAATACAATACTAAACCCAACTTCCTACCTATTTATAAAAACAAGAGAAAATATGTACAATAAAGAAAAAGTGTGAAATCCAACCCCTACTGCTTCAAACCGTGTATATGCAATATTTTTTATCGTGATAGTAACAAACAAAGGAACAAAACACTGGAAGGATCACAGTAACACGAAAGCCAAAGATACACAACACAGGAATACACAACCAACAAGTATCGCAAACAATAGGTTTGTGACGAGACGCTTACTCCACGAGACGAGATTTTAACACTATTTTTAATAAATCTTCAATGATGAAATACATAAATGGAAAAAATTTGATTCAACTGAAAAAAAAGCAAACACTGCTAAATATTTGCTAATATATGATTGGAAAATAGATTTTTTTTCAACTGAAAAATGAAGGAAAAAAACACAATGCAAAACAATTTAGGTGTTTTTTAAAATCAACTTGTAATGAATGTTATTTTACATTTATTTTAATGAATTATGCCATAAATGGCATGCAAACACTGCTAAATATTTTGCTATAAACTCAACTGGCTTCTCCCCTGCACAGTTTCACACGAGAATCAAATTTCGGCGTCAGCTTTTGTGTTTTTTCTGAACAGCATAAACGTGTGTTTGGTGAAGATGATGACGACGACGGGTGTGTGTGTCCAGGAGTTCATTGTGTGTGTGCGGCGCGCGCACTCGGAGGAGATGTGTGTGTGTGTGTGTCTTGTGGTGTCGATGGGTGCGGAAAATAGTGTCAAACAGCTGTGTGTGTGTGTATGGCTTATCCTGTCGCAAAATGCAGCTAAAAGGTCCTACACAACGATAATAGTTTGATTACCGTGCTTACATGTCTGTACTGCACTTCAATAATACGACTGAAATAGGAATACTCAACGTCCAACTCGATTTGTTTACGAAGATTATGGCTTTAAGCATATCTAAAGTGCTATTCCATCGCATGGTATGAGCCGTGGTTAATGTGTGTGGCTGTTGTAGCAGCCTCTGCTTTTGGACGCGGCAACCCTTGAACTCCGAGCGGTTACGTCACACCCAGGACACCCAAGTAAACGAGTGACGCACAACTCCGAGGCCAGCCTGCATTGCCAGGTGTGTGCAAAGCACTTGATGTGCGGTTCAAATCCAACTCGGTGTCCAATATTCAGTGCTAAATTCACCCTCACGCTCCATCATAACATCACAAGACAACTTTTCACCTCAATGAGAAATCTCATCGCGATTTAGTCTCACGAGATCTCGTAGCCCGAGATCTTGTCACACCCTTAGCAAACAATATTTTTCCAACAGCAATTTAATTTCACAACTACACGCCAACAACTCCCTCTCCACTCTCCGTGACTGTTCCACTTTTTAAAAGAAGCCCGACGTCACTCCAGCCAATCCCCGGTGACGTCGCCGTAGTAGTTAGGGCGGGACCTGTGACGAGAGCAAAAGCGGGAGAAGAGGGAGAAAAAGAAAGAGGGAGAGAAAGAGCGGGGGAAACAGACACGCACAGACTTACGAACGCAACAATTTACAGTTCTATTGAACAGTATTTTGAAGCATTAACATGTTTGAAAACACAGGCAGGAATTAATTGTTGTTTTATTAAGTTTATAAGCATCCTAACTGTACGTTCACATTGAAAGCGGCGAGATTGTCAAAGTAGCCGGAAGTCATTAATTTTCAATGGGAGCCGGCGGCGATAATCGACGAGGAGCAGCGCAGCGCGTCTTCGCTGGTGTGGGCATCGAGGAGAGTTGAAATCAAGTCAACTTTATGGTAATGAGCTATGACGCGGTTCAGCAGCAAGCAATCAGAATGTAGAAGTCCACCGCTTGAGAGGATTTCAGAGAACACAGTCACTGTGAACTTTGGTTCTGACAACAGTTATTCCCAAGGGTTTGATTATTGCAATCACCGGATTTCCGTATATTTGCTATGTTTTCTTTCAGGAACATACATTTAAGAAGTTACTGGAGAGTTACTGATGGGCATTATTGTTATATATATTTTTTTTCTTTAAAAAAGCGGGAATCTCATGCAACCATACAAGACCGTAGTGCCGTTTCAGGATATTTTAGATATACTGACACATCTGATAATTCAGTGGAGCAAAGCCACACCACATGCAACTTGATCTTCCATTGTTAAATGAATTTGATAAAAAGTGCGCAACATTTTCACGCTAGAAAGCATGTTTTATGCGGGAATGTAACTGATTTGATATGATATACTCCAACGGCCCCTTTAAATATGAGATCAATGTAGCAAATTTTGACGCTCTCGCCGCCAGAGCTGAAGGCAGACAGCGTTGTCACCAGAGCAACCTTTGACGCTTTCACCGCCTTCGGTGTGAACGCACAGTTACACTCCAAAAAAATAACAGTCAGAGCTGAGTGATACGACACGATGTATAAATGTGCAATCAACAAGTAAATTTTTGGATGTCATTTTATCCCAATATATATTTCAGATTATACTTAAACCTACATGATGCTTTTTCTATTCTAAAATGAACCAGAGTCCTGTTTTTTAATAAATGATCTGTATGTTTTTAGGTTAATGCCCTTCTACCAATGGATACCTTCATTACGGTAATGAAAGGCTTAATGGGTAATCAGTTAGCATCAGTAAGAAGGAAGGCCATGGAGTTACTCAATAACAAACTACAACAGAAGACGAAGTGGCTGAAGGAACAGGTAAAAAAAAAACTTGTTGGGGAAACGTTTTATTTTTTGCAATATTTTATTGCTAATATGCAATGACTGCCCGTTCTTTATTAATACATGCATTTAAATATTCATCTTATAATCGTATTTCTCTGACAGATCACTGCTCTTCTGGAGCTCATTGGCACTCTTCTGAGCATCGTGGGTCGCAGTCATGGTCAGGTCACGGCCCAGGAAGAAGAAGAGCTGGCTATCAATCGACAGACGGCCCTTTACAGCCTCAAGCTTCTGTGTCGTAATTTTGGCTCCGATCACAAGGAGGTGTTTGCACCAGTGCTGAATAAAGCAGTGGAGCTGGTTGCTGATAAAGACGAGGAGAAGAATGTCATGGGAAGTGCTCTGCTATGTGTAGCAGAAGTTACCAGCACTCTGAAAGCACTCGCTATACCACAGTTACACAGGTACTGTAGAGCTCAAAGTAATGTTTTGAAGGGACTAGTAAGATATTTGCTCATTACTGGTGATGTAAATTAAGCTTTGATGCCAGCAAGGTGCCAACAATGACCCACTCGCAACAATAAACAAACAATAATGGATTTTTACGCTGAACATTTGTATGAGGAGGATTATAGTAGTGATGGTAAAAAGTTCAAAACTGTTTTAATTATTATAGATATTTTTAGTTGAATTGATTGCTTCGCAAAATAAATCTTTGCTATGAAATGCAACAATCTCAGGCCAAACATGTACCTAACATATAACATTTATGTATATCGGCATAAATGAGTACACCTTTTTTTGAAAGTCAGTATTTTTATCCATTTTCTTAGTTAACATGTCCAGTAATTTTCTTGCATTTGAACAAAACTGTTTTATTAAACAGCTATATTGATTAAAATACGAGTTTGGTCACTGAACATTTTTAGTAATAGAAAGATAATACTATTTATATTTAAATAGTTATTATTTTTATAATACAATAATATTTAATTCAGACGGGTTCATGAAAAAAAATTACAAGCTACAAAATTTCAACTAAATTTGATGTTCTTAAAGTTCTGGATTTTCCCTGTTTATTAAAAATCTGTTCAGATTTTTCAGGTAATAATTTACTTATTTACAGTTTTGTTAGATCTAATCTATAAAATGAAATAAACAAATGATTGAGTACCATTAAATCTTTGTATATTTGGTCATTTGCAGGCCTTATTTAGTTTTTTAATGGAGTTCTTGCTTAAAAGCATAATTCACCTAAAAAAAAATTCAATTCTGTCATCAATTACTCACACTCCCTTTATCTTGATAATGGATACGAATGTTCTTCTTTACATTAGAAATAGTCTGCAAAATAAAATGTTATTTACATATAACTGTTTTGTGTTTATGTAGAGTACTTGAGGCAAGTATATTATTAGTAACTAAGGGCGTACTCACACTATATACAGTTGCCTTGAACCAGGCCGAAGCACGCTTGTCCCTCCTCCCGTCTCCCCCGACGGCCCACACTTACATCGCATTTTGGCCTGAGCTTGCTTACGTCATCGATGATGCGCTGTTCAGTAAGCGCTCTCGCTCAGCACAGTAGAGATTTCTTTAGTTATATTGTTTAAGTCGTTTGATATGCAGTGACACACAGTCAAATATTTCGCAGAACAGATCAGCCACTTTTGACGCTCATAAACAATCATAAAGTCCTCGTGCTGCAGGAATTAGAAGGTTTGCTGAAGGTGCAGTGAGGGGTTTGCGTTTTTAATAATCTACAACAGTTTGCGTTCATTAAACATTACGAATGATTAATAAATCCATATGAAACAGTCCTTAAAAGTCACGTCTCGTCTTCAGTTTCGGGCTCAGGGGCGATTTGCACTCACACTACAAGCGTACCGCGCCTGAGCCCAAGTCAACCGCGCTGAAGCACACCTCTTCCAACCGGGCCAGGGCCGGCCAACTGAACTGTGCCTGAGCCCAATTCAGAGCACTCACACTACTGAAACGAACTGGGAAACGGGCCTCGGCACGGTTCAGAATCAGTTTTATTGCCAAGTGTTCTTCACACACACAAGGAATTTGTTTTGGCAACAGATGCTTCCAGTGTACATGAAGTGACAAGTGACACTACAAAATTAAATATGAGAAAAGAAAAAGGCGATAAACATTAAACAGAGATGCAGTTAGTCAAAAATATCTGGATGTTGAGTTGTATGTACATATTGTTGTGAATATACAGGTTATAAGGTGCTGTGTACCAATGCGAATGGAGAAAGTATTGCATTGTATATTGTTTTAAGGTGCTGTGTACAAGTGCATATGAGAAAGTATTGCACGTTTATTGCACAGTAGGGGAATATTTAACTGTTCATGAGGTAGATGGCCTGAGGAAAGAAACTTTTCCTGTGTCTGGCTGTTTTTGTGCTTGGTGCTCTGTAGCGCCGACCAGACGGTAACAGTTCGAACAGGTAGTGTGCTGGGTGCGAGGCGTCCAGAATAATTTTGTAAGCCCTTTTACTCACTCTGGAGGAGTACAGTTCTTGAAGTGTAGGAAGGTAAGTGGCGGTGATTCTTTCAGCAGTCCGGACTATTCGCTGTAGTCTACGGAGGTCAGTTTTGGCAGCTGAGCCGAACCAGACGGTGATTGAAGTGCAGAGGATGGATTGGATGACAGCTGAGTAGAACTGTACGAGCAGCTCCTGTGGCAGGTTGAACTTCCTCAGCTGACAAAGGAAGTACAGTCTCTGCTGGGCTTTCTTCACAATAGAGTCAATGTGAATGTCCCACTTCAGATCCTGAGAGATGGTGGTGCCCAGGAACCTGAATGACTCCACTGCAGCCACAGTGCTGTTCATGATGGTGAGTGGGGAGAGTGCAGGGGGTTTCTCCTAAAGTCCACTATTATCTCCACTGCTTTGAGCGTGTTCAGCTCCAGGTTGTTGTATCTGCACCATAAAGCCAGCCGCTCCACCTCCTGTCTGTATGCAGACTCAATACTATTCCAGATGAGGCAGATAACAGTAGTGTCATCCGCAAACTTCAAGAGCTTAATGGAGGGGGTCTTTTGCGGTGCAGTCGTTTGTGTACAGGGAGAAGAGCAGTGGGGAGAGAACACATCCCTGGGGGGCACCAGTGCTGATGGTGCGGCTGTCCGATGTGATTTTGCCCATTCTGACTAGCTGTTGTCTATCTGTCAGAAAGCTGGTGATCCATTGACAGACAGAGCTAGGGACAGACAGCTGGGTCAGTTTGTTCTCGAGCAGTGATGGGACGATGGTATTAAAGGCAGAACTAAAGTCCACAAACAGTGTCCTTGCGTAGTTCCCTGGTTTGTCCATATGTTGTAGGGTATAATGCAGTCCCATGTTGACTGCATCATCCACAGACCGGTTAGCTCTATAGGCAAACTGCAGGGGGTCCAGCAAAGGTCCAGTGATGTCCTTCAGATATGCTAGCACCAGTCTTTCGAATGACTTCATGGCCACAGATGTTAAGGCAACAGGTCTGTAGTCATTGAGTCCTGTGATCTTTGGTTTCTTTGGTATTGGGATGATGGTGGAGCATGATGGTGGAGCATTTGAAGCAGGCATAGCATAGTGTGAGTATGCCCTAAGTAAATGACCTAAACATGAAAAGCAATCTTTTATTTTTCAGTGGAAAAGTAATTTAATTACAGTAACTAGTAACACTGATGCTATGTTAGCATCAAAACTGAAGTATACATTGGACTTAAGGCTGGTTTATACCCATGGCACCTCTCTTGTGCGTAGCTGTGCATTTATACTTCTGCGTGCTGTTTGTGTTGCTCTGTAATAACACTTGCGAAACGCTAGCTGGCAGTAGGTTTTTATGTTCCTCTGTATCATACCTCTGTATTTCTTCACGGGTGTTTTGTTTTTTCTGAACGCTATCTTAATGTACAAGTAGCTCACTTACTCATTCAGAGACAGGAACTGGCGGACGTGCAACAACATTAATCATAAGGTAAACACAAAAGAACAGTTTCCATCTGGAGCTCCTTCACGGGACTCTACACTTGTAAACACTCGCTCCAACTGGCTCTTGGTCCCACCCACACTGGTCACAGCTACCAAGCCGACTAATCACAGAGCTTCGCTACATGTCGTTTTGACTTGAAGTTACATTTCTTGAGAGGTGCGTGTCAGCGTTGTCGTCAGCCACGGCGAGGGCTATGCGACTGCGAAGGCTGCGCTGGAGCATACGGAAGTATAAATCAGACTTTAGCTTTATATAGTTGGATAGTAGAAAAGTGTAAATCTGAAAAACAGCATAAATCACTTGTTGAGTGGTTTATTTTATTTATCCATACGTTTGAATTCACAAATAGGTTTAGTGACTTTTGTATTGCTGTGTGTTCAGGCTGATGCCCGCTGTGCTGGACACTCTGAAGGAAAGGAAAGACCTGCTGAACAATGAAATCTACCTGTTGAGTGCCGTCACAGCTCTACAGCGGGCATCTGAGACTCTGCCACACTTCATCAGCCCGTACCTGCTGGACATTATCTCACAGGTCAGTGCCACGTTTGAGCAGCACATGTGATGGAAATGCATTTTATTCCACAAGTTGCTGTTCTAATTCAAATCTACTTTCTCGTCTGGTTCTCTAGGTCACCCGTTTAACTCTGCTAGCCAGGCGACTGACATCTTGTCCTCAGTTATCTGTGCGCCTGGCCTCCCTCAGCTCCACTCTCGCCACAAAGCTTCCTCCCAGGGTCCTCATTCCTAGCATCACTAAATGCTACTGCAGCATGGTGGATGCTCAGCAGGTAGGACCAGATACAGTGGAAAGTATTCATAGCGCTTCACTTTTTCTACATTTTTTTATGTTACAGCCTTATTCCAAAATGGATTAAATTAATTTATTTCCTCAAAATTCTACGCACAATACCACATAATGACAATGTGAGAAAAGTTTATTAAAATACATTTTTATTAAAAAATTTTTTATTAAAAATAATTACATTTTTATAAATAAGAAATTTATAAAAAAAAAAAAACCTAAAAAAATCACATGTACAAAAGTATTCGCAGCCTTTGCTTAATACTTTGTTGATGCACCTTTGGCAGCAATTACAGCCTCAAGTCTTTTTGAATAGGATGCCACAAGCTTACTATTTACTATGTTATTCTTTAAAAAAAAAAAAAAAAAAGAGAGAAGAAAACAGAAAACTATACACTGCTTTTAGGCTAAACTTTAGTGGCTGCAATGGCAAATTATTTTCTTTCTGTTCACAAGGAAATATATTTTAATTTGAAGACTGAAATTCAATAAAGTCAGACAAAGTTTGTCTTTTAATTGCTTTAATTCTCCGGAGAATGATCAGTTTACACACTCACTGACAGCCTCTGTGAGCAAAAGGATCCCAAGGATGGGCTCACAAGCATTTTTAAAGACAGTGTTACAATGTTATAGATCAGGGGTTCCCAAACTTCAGCCTGCGACCCCCAAAATTACAGTTCCAATGTCTTGCGACCCCAGTATCCTCTTAGGTGGTTATAAATACATAAACCTTGCTCAAAACAGCACACACATACCAACAGGCTCAAATCTATTCATCAGTCTATTAATTTTGAAGAATGCCACTCAGAGACCATTCTCCATGTTCAGTAGTGGCCTGTATTTATTTTTGATGTACGTGAGTGCTGTAAAGGTGTCCGAGAATTTAACTGGGTGCCATAAAATCAATGTGCTCTGTCTCCAAGGTGTTGCAAAAAAAATCGAAAGGCTGATGGCTTTTTATTTGCATGTTGTTTATTTATGTAAGTATTAACTACTATTTTTCTTCCATAGGTTATGAATAACATAAGGTAATTTAATAGTTTAATAAAATGAATTCGATTTTTGGAAATCACCAAGCGCTCTATCGCCTGCACGACTATTCTTTGTTAATAAAGCTGCACGTGAATCCTCAACTCCATTGTCCAGCGTCTTTCGGTGACAGAAGACTCAGCCACGATGTGTGTGTGTGTGTGCTCGCTGTATTCATAGTCCATGAAATCAGTCCATAATGATCCTCCGGCTGTGTGTGTAACCAGTGGTAAACAGGAACCGGTGTGTGTGAGGCGCATAGTGGAAGTTGTAGTTCATTAACGTGGCGTGTGTGTAGTTCTCCAGCGATCTGCAGCCGCTAGATTGCTGGTGATCGTAACAATAACATATATGATATTTTTAAAATCACCAAGCGACACCATTTATTATGTTTAGAAATGTTTAAAAAATCTTAAGTGGGGTTAATAATTCTGACTTACTCTGTATATGCAGAAATCATTCATTCATATGCAGAGATCATTAAAAACAAAAATAAGCCGAAAAAGTTATTACAATGCTATGCCATTATCAGCTGATCTCCATATTCTGTGTATTCTCTATGCAGAATCGTCTTGGTCCTCTGATGAACATCCTGAGGGAACATATCAGCCATATGGACAAAGACCAACTCAATAACCACCAATCAGAGCTCACTTCCTTCTTCCTGTCTGCGCTTGATTTCCGTGCTCAGCATTGCCAGGTATTGAATCCCCCTGGTACAGTTTTTCTTTTACCCTGATTTCCTTCATTTACTGATGAATATCACTTTATTAGGGCGATCTGAACAAGACTGCTGAGATCGAAGGCTGCGTGATCGACTGTCTACTAGTGATGATTATGAAACTTTCGGAAGTCACTTTCAGACCACTTTTCTTCAAGGTAAACTTCTGTTGTACTTCCTCCAATTATAGACAGACTCTAATATTTACATGCATGAAAAACAATTCTGACTGAAGCTTTCAAACTACAGTCTTGTGAAGTCTGTAGTGTTTTTGTGTGATTATTGTTTATTTTGGGATCAGTTTGTAATTTAAAAATGATATCATGCTCTTTGTAGTCGTTCATATTGCTCTTGCTCTTTAGTTCAGTCACTCTTTTAAGAATGAACCAAAAATTATGTTAAACGAATAGGTCACCCAAAAATAAATTTACTCGCCATTTATCCATTCTTAAGTGGTTTCTATTAAAGACTAAAGAAGATGTTTTGAAGAGAGTTGGAATCTGGGAACCATTGACATCCATAGTAGGTAAAAAAGATACAATGGAAATCAATGGCTACCATTTTACACAATTTTTCTAAATATTAACCTCAAACCAGATTAAACAAGTGGAGGGAGAGTTTAATTTTGGAGTGAACTATCCCTTTAAAAACTACAAAAAACTACTTTATAAAACTACAATTTACTGAAGTATATCCTGTCTCATGTTATTTCCCAACCAGTGTTTTAACCGCATTGTATAGACTTATAACTATATTCTCTAGAAAACTCAAGAGAAGTCATTTACTGAACAAATGCTCTATAAACTATTTCTACATACAGTCATGTAAATGTTAGTATTTTGACATGAACATGAAGTACTTAAGGGTGACGCAGTGGCGCAGTAGGTAGTGCTGTCGCCTCAAAGCAAGAAGGTCACTGATTCGAGCCTCGGCTGGGTCAGTTGGCGTTTCTGTGTGGGTTTCCTTTATGTGTTCTGGTTTCCCCAACAGTCCAAAGACATGCAGTACAGGTGAATTGGGTAGGCTAAATTGTCCGTAGTGTATGAGTGTGTATGGATGTTTCTCAGAGATGGGTTGCAGCTGGAAGAGCATCCGCTGCATAAAACGAGCTGGATAAGTTGGTGGTTCATTCCGCTGTGGCGACCCCACATTACTAGGCAAGGCAAGTTTATTTATATAACACATTTCATATACAGTGGCAATTCAAAGTGCTTTACATAAACAGGAATAAAAGAGAAATAAAAAATAAAAAACAGATAAAAATGTGTTAAAACAGGTTATAAAAGAATGAAAAAGAAGAGAAAAACACAACAGTGCGATCTGTCGGATGTAGCACAGTGCTCATTCAGTAAAGGCACAGCTAAACAGATGTGTTTTCAGTCTTGATTTGAATGTGCCTAATGTTGGAGCACATCTGATCATTTCTGGAAGCTGATTCCAGCAGCAGGGGGCGTAGTAGCTGAAAGCCGATTCACCCTGCTTTGACTGAACTCTTGGAATTTCTAGTTTATATGATCCTAATGATATGAGTGATCTGTTAGGTTTGTATTCAGTGAGCATATCTGTAATGTATTGAAGTCCTAGGCCATTTAGTGATTTATAGACAAGCAGTAATACTTTAAAATCTATTCTGAATGTAACTGGGAGCTAGTGTAAAGTCCTGAGGACAGGTGTGATGTGCTCAGATTTTCTGGTTCTTGTCAGAATAATAAAGGGACTAATAATAATAAAGGGCTTAATAAAGGGACTAAGCCAAAAAGAAAATGAATGAATAAAGGAATGAATGAAGTACTTATAACAAACATAATTGCCTTGTGTGCATTTTAAATGTTTTTTCAGATTGTATGTGTTGATTGTTTTATAGAAATTCAAAAGGTTGATCATTTAGCCTTTACAGGGATACAGTAGTTCACCAAATAATGATAATTTCCTCAATGTTTACCCACCTTCAAGTGGTTCTAAACGTTGATGCATTTCTTTCCTCTTTTTTAACACAAAACAAAATATTCTGAAGAATGTTGGAAAAAACAGCCATTGACATCCATAGTAGGAACAAAAAAATACTATGGAAGTCAATGGTTGTTATTACTTACATTCTTCAAAATATCTACTTAAGTGTTAAACAGAAGAAAGAGACTTAAACAGTTTCGGAAAACAGAGAGTGAGTAAATTATGATTTTTGAGTGAACTATCGTTTTATTGTTACAGTAATTGACTAAAGGATAGTATAGTATTGTTCGTTGTGGATGGATAAAGCACTTTACACATTTTAGGTGGGAATGTCTTTGAGTACTCAGAATAAGCACTATATAAATGTGAGGAGTTGTTGTAACTAACTAATTGCACTTGTAAATGTTAGTTTAGAGATGCTCTTTTTAGAACATTAGAAGTGTACTATACCTGACAAAAGTCTTGTCGCCTATCCAAGTTTTAGGAATAACAAATAATAACTTCTAGTTGATAATTTGGTATCAGAAGTGGCAAAGAAGGCCTTTTTATATGAAAGGCAAAGGTCTCTAGATTACGCTTGTTTTACCAATATAAAATATGATCATGTCTTGATTTTTATTATTTAATTAGGACAGTAAGGTTTGACTTTGCTCAGACAAAACTCTTGTCACCTAACAAAAATAATGTACAGTATCAAATATAAAGTCATGGTGCAGAGGAAAAAGAATTAATATTGTGTATGAGTCCTATGAGCTTAAACGACTGCATCCATACAACTCTGCAATGACTCAAATAACTTCTTAATAAAGTCATCTGGAATGGCACAGAAAGGGTTCTTGCAGTTCATCAAGATTCTTTGGATTCATCTTCAATGCCTCCTCCTTCATTACTCAATAATATTCATGTTTGGTGACTGGGCTGGCCAATCCTGGAGCACCTTGACCTTCTTTGCTTTCAGGAACTTTGATGTGGAGGCTGAAGTATGAGAAGGAGCGCTATCCTGCTGAAGAATTTGCCCTCTTCTGTGGTTTGTAATGTAATGGGCAGCACAAATGTCTTGTTACCTCAGGCTGTTGATGTTGCCATCCACTCTGCAGATCTCTCGCATGCCCCCATACTGAATGTAACTCCAAACCATGATTTTTCCTTCACCAAACCTGACAAGATTTCTGTGAGAATCTTGGATCCATGTGAGTTCCAATAGGTCTTCTGCAGTATTTGTGATGATTGGGATGCAGTTCAACAGAGGATTCATTAGAAAAATCTACCTTCTGCCTACCTTTTGCAAATGATTAACTAGAAGTCAAGTTATTATTTGTTGCTTTTACAACTGGGATCAGCGACAAGACTTTTGTCAGACAGTGTAGATGCTAACTAAATCGTCTTTTTTCTCTGCAGCTGTTTGACTGGTCAAAGATTGACGGTGCTTCTAAAGATCGCCTGCTGACCTTCTACAGACTTGCAGATCATATCGCAGATAAACTTAAAGGACTGTTTGTGTTGTTTGCTGGCCAGCTGGTCAAACCCTTTTCCGATCTGCTGCATCAGCTCAACATTTCCCACACAGGTAAATCTGCACTTTTGAATGTTTCTGTAATGTTCCAAATACACATTTAAAGGTGCTGTATGTAGATAGGAAGGTTCTCAAAGTATGCATCCGCAACCAAAATGTGACCTCCAGTGGAAAGTAGCAGACTTCCAAATGAGACGCAGATTCAGAGTTTCACATGAGGTGGTTATCAATTAGCAAATATAAATATTACAAATGGTAAGGTGAGCAGGTTAAATTGTAACCCGTGTACTAACAACATGCTACGTGACGAGATTTGCAGTGATAAGCAATTTGGCTGTGTAATATAGTTCGTTGTTGTGTGGAAGAAGAAGACAGGGTCGGCGATATAAGGTATGTAATTGTCTCTTTATTTTTAAATGCACACACACACAAGCTCTGGTGTCTGTGTGGGTGTTCTCTCCTCTCTCTCTCCCGGCTGCTCCTTCTCCTTAAGAAGGGTGTCTCTCCGGCCCAATCACTAGAATAAACAGGTGTTATTTATTATTTCTGATTGGCCTGCTGATTAGCTGCCGGGCTCCGAGCATGCTCTCCCCCCTCATTGGGTGTTCGATCACGCTTACCTCTCCACAGGCTGTTTGCGTCAGACGAAACATTACAGAAATTTAAGTACAGCCATTCAGAATAATAGTCACACAATAGTGCACTTACTGCACTCCAACAAAATGGTAAGGTTTAGAATCTAATTAATTACACATTAAACCTCTTTAACTTTATTAAATGTAGATGCTGAATCACTGATATGTGTTGGCTTGCACTGAGTCACAGTTTTAAAGTTCAATTTCAAACGGTTTATTTTGTTTTCAAGATCTGAGGTCAACTATCTGCTGCTGCTTTCAGTAGTATGGCAATACAAGTCACGTAAAATGCCATTTAAACACACATTATTAGCATTTAACACTGACAAAAAGCACATGAGAAATGTACCTGAGGTTCTCATTGTCAATTTGTTTGGTTGTTCAGCTGCAAGAAATCGAAGCCATTTCTAAAATATAAATTTCAGGTGTTGGTTGGGACAAAAACTCTTTTTAATATTCCTATCACATGCAGTTGCTTTTATTTAGAACACCTTTTAAATCAGTCTTTAGTCTCCACAGTAAGGCACGCTCCTGTTGGTGTCGTCAATCTGGCAACCTGCACTGAACCAGGCATGCGAAACCTAGTTTAACCACTGGGTGTCAAACTTGCATACTGCAACTTTAATGTGTCATCATTGTACCAACAATTTTTGACTAGCTCGTGTTTAAAGAAATAGTTCACTAACAAATGAAATTCTGTTATTAAATACTCATCCTCATGTTCTTCTCAAGTCTTTCGTTCATCTTTAGGACACAAATTAAAATATTTTAGATGAAATCTAGGAGATCTCTGATCCTCCACCCACTTGAGTCGTGACGTATGAAATACTGTTTCTGTGTCTAAGCCGCTACTCATTCGAATTGAGAAAATATTAATATATGACCAATTTTCAGTCCCATCACACATTAAAGTGAATTTTATATAAAATGATGGCATACACAAGAGTCTCTGGACTTTCTGCATCACAGACACCAATATTTTAACAATTGAAAAAAAATGTAGCACTTTCTGGCCATCAGATATTAGGCATGGATTTATTGCGATCGTGATTTTCGAAAGTATTACATCGCTTTGTAAATGTTTATTATTACTGTTTGTTGAGTCTCCCCATACAGTTTGATAGAGCGCTTGGACCCAGAAGCTACTTTGCGCGATGTCACGGTTAACAAGCGGATAGACCGCAAGGGTCCCAAGACATTCAAAGTCCAGAAAAGGAACCAAAAACATTGTCAAAACATGTCATGTGACTTCAGCAGTTCAACTATAATCATACAAAGCTCCAAGAACAGAATGGGAAAAAAATGTTTGTCTTCTCTTCCGTGATAGGTCAGGATGATTGTTTACTACTATGTGATGCTGACTATAAATACATCATACTGCTAATAATAAACACACATCCTGACCTGTCGCAAAAGATGACAAATGTCATTTTTACATGATTTGTTTTTGTGCACAAAAGTGTTCTTGAAGCTTCTTGAAATTACAGTTGAAACACTGAAGACATTTTTCTGACTATGTTTTTGGTTACTTTTCTGGATTTTGAACCTCTCTGATTTCTTACTGACTATTGAGGGTTAGAGTTTTCTGATTTTATCTAAAATATTGTAATTTGTGATGAACAAAAGTCTCGGAATGTAATTAATAACAGAGTTAAACTTTTGGCTGAACTAACCTTCTAAGAGATGTGGAGTAATTAGATTTTAATATTTACGTTGATTTGTTTTCTGCCTATAGACAAAGCCTTCTTTGACTCCAAGGATGAGAGTGATGATGATTCAGATGAGGATGATGATGATAATTTGACAAAGAGCAGCCTTTTACTACAGTATGTGTTGGACTGCCTTCACAAGATCTTCCTCTACGATACGCAGCACTTCCTCAGTAAAGAAAGAGCTGATGCTCTTTTGTGCCCTCTGGTGGATCAGGTCAGTGTAGCACACAAACTGAACATCAATTTATTAGCGCTAGCAGTTATTGGAGTTGTTGTTGCTGTTTTTTTACTGTATTATTTTCAAATATGTGTGTGTGTGTGTGTGTGTGTGTGTGTGTGTGTGTGTGTGTGTGTGTGTGTGTGTGTGTGTGTGTGTGAGATTTGTCACTTCTCATTTTACATCTCATTTTGAAAGAGTTGTTTTCAGCTTTTGAATTAAAGCAGCTTTCAGCTTAAAGTATAAAAACAGGGTGTCCGCAGGGTCTTAAAGTATTAAAAGTTGATAAATCAATTGAGAAAATTAAGGCCCTTAAAAGGTATTTAAAAAATCTTAATCATGTTTTTATGAGGTCTTAAATCTTGTTCAAGCGTTGTCCAAAGTGTTTGACTTCGAAAAAGCATAAATATATTTGTTCTATTATTACCAACAGCTTGCTCGATCCACGCGATTGTGTCCGGCTAAGCTCCTCTGTCTGGGTGATTGTGACAAACGCGGGAAGGTGATGTGATGCTCTCCACGTGTAGTAAAACCATAGAGCGAAACAGATGGCAAAATGGGAAAATGTTAATTTGCGTACTTGTGGTTGGAGAAAGACGAGTTTAAACAGTGGCTGAAGCCCGTCGCTGAAAACAACCACGTAATTTATTCTTTCAGGCTTTGTTTTTTTCTGAGCTTATCTGAGTTCTGTTGCACGGTTGTGCTCCATTGATTTATTTAACTACAACTGTTTATTAACAAGGTTTGATACTGATTAGAACTTGAAGTAGCGATAAGGTCTTAAAATATTCTGAGAAGGTCTTTAAAACGTCTTAAAAAGGTATTGAAATTAGGATTTAGGATTCCTGCATATACCCTAAAAAACATCTACATCAGTGTTTCTCAACCATGTTCCTGTAGTACCACCAACACTGCATGTTTTGGACGTCTGCTTTGTCTGTCACACCCATTACAGGTCTTTCAATCTCTGCTAATGAGCTGATGATCTGAATCAGGTGTGTTTGGTTAAGGAGACTTGGAAAATGTGCAGAGCTGGTGGTCCTCCAGGAACGTAGTTGAGAAACACTGATCTAGATTGTGTAATTTTCCTGGGTTTATGATGTAGAATTTTTTTTCTACAATATCAAGGCAGAGGTCAGGACAATGTGACCAAATGTTTCTCAGTGCTGTTCCTGATAGCACACCAAAAGTACACATTTTGGGTTTCTGCCAGATTTCAATCATTAAATAATTAAAGAGATGGTTGACCCAAAAATGAAAATACTCATTTACTCGACCTTTATTTGATCCAAACTTGTTTGACTTTCTTGTGTTGGACACAAAAGAAGATGTTTTAATAAAGCTGGAAACCCTTTAACCATTGATATTTAAGAACTTTTTGTGACAGATTTACTAAAACATAGTTTATCATTTTTGCCACTAGAGGGTGCATATTCACAACAAACAAAGGTGTACTTTGATTATGCTGCGTCTGAGTGTGGAATTATGGGAGTTGTGGTCTTCATTATATTATACAGGGCTCCTGCAGAAATCATGTTCATGGTTTAAAGTATTTAGAACAGGGGTGTCCAAACTCGGTCCTGGAGGACCGGTGTCCTGGAGAGTTTAGCTCCAACCCGAATCAAACACACCTGAACCAGCTAATGAAGCTCTTTCTAGGTATACTAGAAACATCCTGGCAGGTGGGTTGAAGCAAGTTGGAGCTAAACTCAGCAGGACACCGACCCTCGAAGACAGAGTTTGGACACCCCTGATTTAGAACTTGTTATCATGGTAGTATGAAGCAGAGTAAAGGTCTTTGCACCCTGAAGTCCAAACTTTTTGCTTAATATTCATATCCTAAAAATTTGTCACAGACAGAAACCTTGCACACTGAGTCTGATGCATATTAATTAATCCATTGTGAAGAAAAAATTGGACAATCGTACAATTTGGAGTCAATTCAAGTAAAATTCTTACATGTTCTTCCTTTAAGTCTTTGAAAAGATGTACTCTAACTTTATGACATCAGGTTAAAGTTCCCAAATGGTAAATTCCTAAGGAGAGTTCACATCAACATGACTTTTGAAAATACGGCCTTATTTGTTAAAATTCTTTAATCTTAATTTCCCTTTGATGGTTCTTAGATCAAAACTTGGTGCTTTTAAAATGGTGTAAAGCTTTTATTCCTGTCATGAATTAGTTTTATGTATGTTTGATTTCTGCAGTTGGAGAACATGCTAGGAGGAGAGGAGATCTACAAAAGCCGCATTACCACACACTTGGTGCCTTGCATTGCTCAGTTTGCTGTTGCCATGAGAGACGACTCGCAGTGGAAAGTTCTCAATTATCAGATTCTGCTCAAGACACGTCACAGTTCCCCAAAGGTATGCCCATTTCATTATCAAACTCGATATGGAAGTGAACATAAGAACAATGCTGATTTCCTTTTTAAAAAAACAAATTAAGTATTTCGGTCAACTTGTGAAGTCATTACATACTGAATACTGCAAAGAAAGCCAGCTGTTGTTTGTGTGTCTTGCTCTCACTTGAAATGTGTCCACAGTTTCAATCCTTGAGTTTGAGGGTATTTGATTTGGAAAGTTTTTGAATTTGAAGTTAACCAAGGTATGGGAACCCCGATATACTGAAGCAGTGAAACTCTCTTAAGCTACATCTCAGCAGGCACTTTGAGTTTAGGTCTTATTATAATATGCACCAGCAGGGCTTAATTTGTGCCGGAACTTGCCGGATCAAGCACCTCTGGAATATGATCCGGCACCTCATTTTACAGATTTCCCCCTCCTCAACCGCTCTCCTACCTCGTCCGCTGTTTACTTTCACTTTCTTCCATGACTCCCTAACCCTCTTCACTTTCGTCCGCGACACCCCCGCGTGCTTACTTTCGTCCGCGACACCTCTCCGCCATCCACTGCACCAACACTCCGGATCCATTATCCCGATCTGTTCCAGGACCTCACAATTCACAAATTAAGCACTGTGCACCAGGGGTGTAAATTTAGCATGAACGGAGGGGACGCGTCCCCACCAATATCCACCAACTATTGAAATGTCCCATGATGTGCAGAAGGGCTTAAATTGCGTTCTCTCCTCGAGTCGTACCGCCCCCAAACACATGTGAACATTGTGATTGGCTGCGCCTTTCCCTGTTGTCATGTGAGAGGCTGCAGCTGTGTTCAGATGTAACCGTGCCAAAACTGTGGATTTTTATGCATGAATAAGATGTGTGAGGTGTATGTCACACACAAGTGAGGATGGCGACAGCAAGAAAAAAGTGGACAAAAGAACTTTTTTCAACGAAAAGTGTACATCACATAAACTCCAGTTCGCTACTGAATGAGTCCATCATGATAATGCGATTAATGCTCTTGTTTTTTCCCCGCTTAAACGCACAACGTAATAGCAGGCTGATATACACTGACCTGCCACTTTATTAGGTACACCTTACTAGTACTGGGTTGCACCCCTTTTGCCATCAGAACTGCCTTAATCCTTCGTGGCATAGATTCAACAAGGTACTGGAAATATAACTCAGAGATTTTGGTCCATATTGACATGATAGCATTACGCAGTTGCTGCAGATTTGTCGGCTGAACATCTATGATGCAAATCTCCTGTTCCACCACATGCCAAAGGTGCTCTATTGTACATTGTATAAAGTGTATAGTACATGCATTACAGTCTAAATTACAAAAACATTTTCTCAACTTTGTTCAGGTTCGTTTCTCTGCACTTGTCATGTTGCTGGAGTTGGCAGGCAAGCTGAAGGAGAACTACATGGTTCTTCTGCCAGAGACCATCCCATTCCTGGCTGAGCTTATGGAGGGTAAGAACATTACACCAATATTTCATCAAATGGACACCCATCATGATTCTGTAACCAAAGTACACAGTGTTACCTAATGTCAACTCTGTTGCTGCCGTGAGTCTTGTTTTGCTTTCATTTCTCATAATTTCAGAATTTTTGTGGTTGGTTTGAGAGGCAGCGTTCTGATCTTCTGAGATCAAACTCATAAGCACATCTGTCTGAATTTCTCTGTCTTTTCAAACAAATCAGACTTGGAAGGTTTTGTCAAAACTTTCAAACATTAAATCTTAACATTTCCACCCAGTCCAAGATATTTAGATCTTCATCTGCCTAGCTATAGCACTTGCGAAGCCTACTAACTAGCTTATGACATGACATAGCATGTTAAATATTTTTAACAAAGTGGTAACCATGTTAGAAGCATACTAGCAAAATACAAATAAATGTCTGTGCATTAATTGATGTTAGCAACATGCTAATTCATTATAAAAATGTTAACTTTGTTAGAAATGTGCTAATAATATGTTAATTCATACTAACAGCATGCTAAATGATGTTAACATGAGGGTAAGCATGCTTGAAGACCTGCTGTTAAATTATGTTATAAACATGTTACCAACATGCAAGCATGTTAACAGGTATTAGAAATGTTAACGCATACTAACAGCATGTTTAACAGTATGACATGCTTGAAACCTGCTAAATTATTAATTTATGTTAGCACATCCTTTATTAAAGGGCCATGAAACCCCCCTGTCTCAGCAGGGTGTTTTCACACCTCTAGTTTGGAAAAAGTCAGGAAAGTGTGCGTGTCCAGCTCTGTTTAGATGGGAGTGTCAGTGCAGGGAAAGAGGGAAGATTTTGCATAAAAATGGGAGGTTCCGTTTGGGCAAAACAGACAGGCAAAACAAACACACAGATGCAGGGGAGAAAGCCAGTAACTGTGTTTACATGGACATCAGTAATCAAATTATTTGCCTAATTATTAATTTTGTCGAATTTAACTGCAGTTTGGCACTTTCACTTTTTATTCAGGAACATTTCCTGCATGTCCCCCGTGACACAACATATTGTATGCGAGAAACTGCTGGAAGAGTGTAGTTTTAATGGAGTGTTTGATACCGCATGGCGAATGGGAGAAAAAATCCTCTGCATATCTCTGTAATGTAGATGCACTCAATAGGTAGCGTCAGAAATCCGTGTGTGTATAGACTATCCTGTCACAAAATGTGGCGAAAATCCTACACGACTGTAATAGTTTGATTGTGGCGTTTACATGTTTACATTCGGAGAGCAGCATTTACAGCAGATCTTTCAGTCTATAATATTGAACTATAATATTGCAGTGATATTAACATACTGTAAACTTAGTAACTCATTTTGACTATGGTATGTCTTTAAAAACTGAAAGAGCACTGCTGATGATACGAAGTAACTTTGCCATCTGAATGAACAAACAAAGGGAACTGCTCTCACACACACTTACCAAATCTGTAGACACAGGACAATCAACACAAACTAGAGCCGTGTCTTTTTTTAAAAGGAGACGAGCGGCAAATCCGGATTTCATCATTTCCAGATGCGAAAAGCTCTTGGGTAAAAAGGTTCCTTACAAATGCATTTCTGTCATGTGCTCTGTAATCCACACTTGAGTCCAGCAGAGCTCTCATAGTGGGAAAATGAAAACAAAACCTTCGTTGCAGCACATCAATAAACACAGCACATTAATAACGCAACACTGATGACCCATGTCTCCAAATTCTTGTTCTTTCACTTGTTTTTGGCAACACAACGTGGCGTCTCTCTGTCGTCTGAAAACTGTAACAGGTAAACAGTCTTCGAAGCTATCATGCATATTAATGAAGTTGCGCTGCATGCACAATAGAGCGCGCTGATTGGTTTAAACCAAGTCTTTCTCATGAATTGATGCCGCACACTCAGAGACGTCACGATGTACTCGCAGGTACAGACATCCACTCTCCACGCTGGACTACACGCAAGTATCTTAATTGCCGTGACAGTTTCAAACCGGAAGAACAAATTTGCTCAAAATAACGAAAAAACAACCAACTTTCACTTCTTAGTGCAATATATGTGTCCTAATAGTGTTTATAACAACGTGAGACACGTATATGACTGTCAGCAGCTCAAAAAATGTGTTTTGGTGTTTTGTGACCCTTTAACAACATTAGCGAGATGCAAATTATTTTTACTAACTTCGCATCATGTTTAATCGTATTATTAATAAGTTTATGTTAGCTCCATGCTAGAAGTGTGGTAATTCATTCTAAGCATAGTGATAATGATAGCAACATGCTAAATCATGTTAGCAACGGGACAAACGTTAAGCAACCACCCAGAACATATCAGCAGCCGCTCTGACTTTAAACCTAAAGGATTTATGGCTGTTTCAAGCCAACAAAAAAAGTGTGTCCCTGCAAACTTTGCTCATAAAGCTTTTTTTTCGTTTTACAGATGAATGCGAAGAAGTCGAGCACCAGGTTCAGAAGGTCATTCAAGAAATGGAGACTATCCTCGGTGAACCACTGCAGAGCTACTTTTAATGGCACCTGAGACTAATTCGGTGTGTATTTGTTATCCTTACATTATTGATGAGCTGTCAAACTGAAACATGCCGCAGTCTGTCCACCATGTTCTCCTGCACATCTGAACACTGACTGATTGGCAGCTTGAGCAGTCCTGCCCACCTATGTGTCTATGCATATGTAAATGAAGAGAGCCTCAAATGACTGGATTCCCCTCCTTTATATGAAAGTGACGCATGTGATGAGTATGTGTGTCTGATGTTTTTAAAAAAGAAACTGTTTTATGGCATTGAATGACATTTTGTAATGCACACTGATGTATTTCTGTGGAAACTGCCTATCATAAAAAGATGAGTCTGGAAAAAATGCTTTTGTGTTTGATTAATGGGAGAAAGCAAATGGGTGGCATGTACAGTAAGTTCAGGTTTAACCTTAAAGGTGCTGTATGTACGTTTTTGACTCTTCTAAAGCATAAAAATACCATAATATGTGTGCAGATATTTAAGAAACATCCCAAGTGAACAATCTTGTTTAACTGAAAAACAATGCTGAAGTCAGATATTCTGCTTTGAAAATGTTTTTTCCGTGCCAGAACGCTGTCTTTATTTAGGTAAATTTAACCAGCACAATGCCAGTTTAGCCATTTATAATTCAGCACTCCGGGTTGCCTTGTTGGAAAACAGCGTATTTGATTCAATCATTCAGAAAGGCTCTGAAAGCATGCGTCCATGACCAAAAATGCGACCTCTGGTGGACAGTATCAGACGTTGAAATGAGACAGATTCAGTTCCACATGAGGTTATTAATTAGCAAATAATGTAAATATTATGAGCGTAAACATTAGGTGAGCAGGTTACATTGTAACCGCGTGTCCTAACAGTACGCTTTGTGACGAGATACGCAGTGATGTGCAATTTGGCTGTTTGCACCAGACGAAACATGACAGAAATGTAAATACAGCCTTTCAGAAGCACAGAATATGCACTCACTCACGAAACGGTAGGGTTTAGAATCTGTTTAATACATGTTAACCCTCTTTAACATCATTCAATGTAGATGCTGAATCACCCATATATGCACAGCATTTAGCACTGAATAAAGCACACAAGGTTTACCTGAGGTGATCACATAGAGTAGGTCATAGATCATAGGTTTCTGTTGTTCAGCTGTGAGAAATACTAGAAGCCGTTTCTAATATGTCAATTTGAGGTGTTGGTTAGAACTAAAAACCCTTTTAATATAAATAATATTCCCTCTATCGCGTGTCGTTGCTTTTATTTAGAACACAGTTTAAATCACTCACTCCTGTACTCAATCTGGCAACCCGCGCTTGCATTTGTTTTGAGCTAGGAGTGTAATACCTAGTTAAACCACTGGGTGTCAAACTTTTGTCTTTTAAGCATGTCAACTGTTTGGTTACAATAAAAAATAAGGTATCATTAGTTCATGTATTTTTTTCTAACATTAACTAATTATTAACAATACTTGAACAGCATTAATTAATAATCATAATTCAACATTAACTAATGCATTATTAACATCCAAATCCATGCCTGTTAACATTAGATAATGCACTGTGAGTTATTATCAATGAACAACTGGATTTTCATTAACTAAAAATGCTATAATGTGTTGTTCATTGTTTGTTCATGTTATTAGATGCAATACCTAACTAATAATAACTTTATTGTAAAATGTTACCAACATTAGGTGTCATAGCCAGCTGTCTTGCAATTTTAACTTTGTCGTACATTTTAAAACTACTTAAATCTGTTTATTTATTATTATATTGCAGTTGTAAACTTGAGGTGTGATAGAATTAAAGTACATTTATATCATTTGCTGTTTCATAACATATTCAAAGACATGAATAACACTGGAAAAGTTGCTATTTTTATTTTTTTTTTGTAACACTTTTACACTAAATCATTTATTAAGCAGTAGCAAACAGTGAATTCATTATCTGTTAAGCATTACCTGTACATTAATAGACATTAGTAAGCAGTTTATAATTGCAGATACAAATGCTGTATTCGTGACTTATAAGCATATATATAATGTGCCTAATGATTGTGTTTTTATACTGTAATGATTCATTTTTCATTACTAAATTATATAGCTTTATTTACAAACCGGTTATTTATGAGTAAGTAAATGATTAATAAACTATTCAAATTAACATTTATATATCTTGTTATTCAGGCTCATAATAATAGTTATTTTGTATGTTAATAAATGCTTTATTAACTCAACTTCATCCAGTTTTGTGGCCTAAAGTGAGGACTATTTATGCTTTGTAAATCCCTTATAAATGACAAAGGCTTAGTATTAAATGAAGCATAAATCTATGCAATTTTATCAAAAAAATAAATAAAAATACTATACATTTTAAACATTGCTGAATAACAGGAATATCAAAATATAACAAAATGAGATAAAACAACAATATAATAATTTAACAATGTATTATGATGCATTTCAATGTTATTTAGTAATGTTTAAACTGCTGAATAATTTTATTCTAGATAAGATTGAAAATATTTCTCTCTCATTTGATACAGTTTCATTTGTGTATCTATAAATGAATAGGAATTTTAGAATGTAACTGCCTTTTATTGTAAACAAACAGGTCTACACTGTAAAAAAAATCCAGCTTGAAAAAAGTTGAAATGTTTGTTTGTTTGTTTGTTTGTTTGTTTGTTTGTTTGTTTGTTTGTTTGGCAAAGTAAAAATGTCTGTACATTTAACATGTTTACTTAACCTAAATCAAATTTTGTTCATTAAGTTACAAAGATTAGTTTTGTGAGCAAAACTTTGCAAGTTCACCCAAAAAAGCTTCTGCCAACTTGTTACTTTAAGTTGAATTAATCTCAGACCTCCTCACTGGAAAAAATAAAGATTGCAATAATTCTTATCTGTCAGTTTTTCCATATTTTAGTCTTGCTGTATTTTATTGTTTTTTGCACTGACATGCATGTGCGATGGAGCGTTGGAAAGACGGAATCAATTTTGGAGGCGGATAGATGTAGAAACGGGATGTTCTGTCTTACCACCAACAAAACTAGAAACCAAATGTGATGAATACATTACTGAATTGCTAAATAAATTAATGTCTTGCAAAAACCAGGCTATGCTACAGCTATTTATGGGTTACATTTACTGTCAAAAGATTATTATGGAACAGCAAGTGAACACATCAGTGCCTATGAAAGAATATGCCTGGTAAATTCCCATTAACCTGTCTTATTCCGCTATGTGCCTCATATAGAAATTAACATAATTATGTTGAAATAACGACTTAATTATATCGTTAAAGATGTCGTTTTTATGAGAAAAGATCCCGTTATAACGAGAAAAGATGTCGTTTTTACGAGAAAAGATTTTGTTATAACAAGAAAAGATGTCGTTTTTATGAGAAAAG
>CAIGQZ010004081.1:10156271-10167764 GCA_903798205.1 Danio tinwini
AAGATCTCGTTATAACGAGAAAAGATGTCGTTTTAACGAGAAAAGATTTTGTTATAACAAGAAAAGATGTCGTTTTTACGAGAAAAGATCTTGTTATAACGAGAAAAGATGTTGTTTTAACGAGAAAAGATCTTGTTATAACGAGAAAATATCTCGTTATAACGAGAAAATATGTTGTTTTTTCAAGAAAAGATCTCGTTATTATGAGAACATCTAGTTTTTACAAGAAAACATCCCGTTATAACGAGAAAAGATGTTGTTTTTACAAGAAAAGATCTCGTTATAACGAGAAAAGATGTCGTTTTACGAGAAAAGATCTTGTTATAACGAGAAAAGATCTCGTTATTACGAGAAAATATGTTGTTTTTACGGAAAAGATCTTGTTATTATAAGAACATATCTCGTTTTTACAAGAAAAGATCCCGTTATAACGAGAAAAGATGTCGTTTTAACAAGAAAATATCTTGTTATAACGAGAAAAGGTGTCGTTTTTATGAGAAAAGATCTTGTTATTATGAGAACATATCTCGTTTTACAAGAAAAGATCCCGTTATAACGAGAAAAGATGTCGTTTTTACGAGAAAAGATCTCGTTATAATGAGAAAAGATGTCGTTTTTACGAGAAAAGATCTCGTATAACGAGAAAAGATGTTGTTTTTACGAGTAAAGATCTCGTTATAACGACATAGCTGAGTGGGAAAAAAAAATGTGTGTGGCAGCAATGCGTCACTGTAATTTCTAACCCTAATAACAATGACAAAAATAATAGTAACACTAATAATAACATTAATGTCATTATTATTAACAACAACAAAACACTACTGCAATACTCTGGGGAGGTGGACCTAGTTCGCTCTACAAAAAGAAACGCTTGGCGCATATGGACTGTTAATTTGTATTTAACTGGAATATATATACAATTTATATGGAAGTTTTTCCCTAACAAAATTAAAATGAAAATTCTAATGCCTAAAAAGATCGAATAATTCAACTCATTTCACCTTTATTTCTATAGCGCTTTTACAATGTAGATTGTGTCGAAGCAGCTTCACATAGAAGACTATAGTAAATTGAAACTGTGTCAGTTCAGTTTTCAGAGTTTAAGTTCAGTTCAGTTTAGCTCAGTTCAGTGTGGGTTAATAATCACCACTGAGAGTCCAAACACTGAAGAGGAATTTCATCGATGCGCAGCTCTACAGATCCCGAACCATGCAAGCCAGTGGTGACAGCGGCGAGGAAAAAACTTCACCAATTGGCGTAAGTGAAGATTTAAAAAAACTTCAAGAGAAACCAGGCTCAGTTGGGCACAACCATTTCTCCTATGGCCAAACATCTTGTGCAGAGCTGCAGTCTAAGCGCTGGAGGCTGGAGAATGCTGGACCTCAGCGAAGACTCATCTGTCCTTGGAGCGTCACAGGAATCAGTCTTATGCTCTCCACACTTCCATGACCACCACAGCAGCTGCTCAGGATACGGCCTGGTCCAGGATTATGAAAACCTTGGGACCATCTCGTCGCTGGTCTTGGATTGCATCAGTGGTGCTGCATAGTCTGAGGGCCTCGGGATGAGTACCCCCAGGTGAAAATAGAGAGTGTAGTTAATTAGTGTAGCTGCTGTTCATAGTGTATATAAACGAGAGGCAAAAAAGTTTTTAATCTAGTTTTGAATTGCGAGAGTGTGTCTGAGCCTCGGACATTATCAGGAAGTCTATTCCAGAGTTTAGGGGCTATAAATGAGAACGCTCTACCTCCTTTACTCGACTTTGCTGTCCTAGGTACTACCAGAAGCCCTGAGTTTTGAGATCTTAAAGAGCAGGTTGGATTGTAGCGAGACAGAGGGTTGGTTAGATAAACAGGAGCTAGAGTATTTAAAGCTTTATAGGTAAGAAGCAGTATTTTATATTCAATACGAAACTTAACAGGCAGCCAGTGTAAGGAGGATTAAATTGGGGTGATATGATCATATTTTCTAGACCTCGTAAGAACTCTGGCAGCTGCATTTGCCTGCACTGACCATCTGTCTGTTTATCGACCATGACTCTGGATTGTCCGTATACATCTGTATGCTCCTGTGTTGACTGTTACTTGCCTGACCATTCTTAATAAACCTGCGTTTAGATAAACTACCTCTGTCAGCGCCCGTTCACATTACAACATCTCATTCACACAGACTCTTTGCTGAGTCTTGTTTTTCCATGTGAAGCATTACAAAGCACCTGTTTGTCCTGCCATGTTTTGATCCTTGTTTATAGTTGTTTTGACTCCTGTCCTGTTTCTAATTCTGTATCTAATAAATGTTTGTTAACATTTGTCTCTGTTTTAGTTTGTTTTTGTTTTGTTTTTTTCAATTGAACTGTGTTTATTTGTTGTAATAATGTATTATTTATTATTAACAATTTCCAAAACAGTTTTTTTTGTTCACTCAACTTCAGACATTTAGGTCAGTGCAACTGATGTTTTCAAAAGTTGACTACATGAGGAAAAAACGAAAGGAAATAAGGATTATGTAGTTTTTTTGTTCACTAAACTTTCTGGCATTCCAGTTCTGCAGACAAAACATGTTCAGTTGGCACAACTTAAAATGTTTTGCTACAGAGTAGTTCACCTCTCCAGAAAACGAATGTTATGTTAACCCAGCTAAATGTTTTTTGTATTACTGGCAAATGATTTTAGGTCAGTGCAGCTGATATTTTCAAAAGCTGAGTGAACAAGAAAAAGCAAAAGGAAATAAGGATTATGTTTTTTTGTTACAGTGTACAATGAATATTTTTTAAAACGCTACAAATTTTTTTTAAAGTTCAAGATTTAGGTATTTATTATTATTATTATTATTATTATTATTATTATACATGTACAAATTATTATTATATTTATTAGAGACTTGTTTTTGTTTATAGTTTCATCTGAGATGCCATAGTTCATCACAATCGTTTCCCTAGTTATTACCACGAATACATTTTAATTTTTCCCCTCTTTGTTTCATTTTGAACAGTCCTGTTTGACAAATAATCGCCCAAAAGTAAGTGTACATCAAATATGTCCGTCTTTTGGATGAGACGTTAAACTGAGGTCCTGACTCTCTGTGGTCATTAAAAATCCCAGAATGTCCTTCGAAAAAGAGTAGGGGTTTAACCCCGGCATCCTGGCCAAATCTGCCCACTAGCCTCTGTCCATCAGGGCCTCCTAACCCTCCCCATATCATAATTGGCTTCATCACTCTGTCTCCTCTCCACCAATCAGCTGGTGTGTGGTGTGCGGTCTGGCGCAAAAATGGCTGCCGTCGCGTCATCCAGGTGGATGCTGCACACTGGTGGTGGATGAGGAGATTCTCCCCCCATTGTGTAAAGCGCTTTGAGTACCCAGAAAAGTGCTATATAAATGTAAGGAATTATTATTATTATTATAAATACAGAAAATGTTATTTACATTTTACGTCAGTTTTGATGTGCAACATTTTTAATTAAAAAAATATTTACTGTATAAAAACCTTCAAACTCCTTACTACAATAAAAAACTGCTAATCAAAAAAGATAATGTAGACGAATTTTAAATTATTTACTTGATACCCAAGTAGAAAAGTGTACTTCTTATCATAATGAACCTGAACACTACCTGATATATACCTCACAGTATACAGTACACTCAAAAAATGACATTTGAGCAATTCCAGCGTTATGAATGTGATATTTGCAGTAAAAACTCGAAACGTAAATACACAGAGAAAATATTGTGTTAACATTATATTGAAACATCTGTTTATATTAAGTTATGGGATTAGAAAAGTATCAATCCGTAACCATTTTTGAGATTTTAAATGAGTACCCAGAAAAGTGCTATATAAATGTAAGGAATTATTATTATTATTATAAATACAGAAAATATTATTTACATTTTACGTCAGTTTTGATGTGCGACATTTTTAATTAAAAAAATATTTACTGTATAAAAACCTTCAAACTCCTTACTACAATAAAAAACTGTTAATCGAAAAAGATGATGTAAACGAATTAGCAGCCTTAAATTATTTACTTGATACCCAAGTAGAAAAGTGTACTCTTATTATCATAGTGAACCAATTCGAATGGAAATTAGCCGATCTCAGATCAGCTCTTGCCCATTTAGCGACTTTTCATGAACAAACCAGAGAGAAAAACCCAGAGCAGCCCAATGCACGTCACCGGCCAGCGTGTCGTCACGGCTCCTGTAATCTGCTTTGATTGTAGAGCCGCTTATTCCAGACTCACTGCTGCCGGATGAATTATTATTATTACGGCGATGATAAAGATGAAGTGCTTCAGCGGATCACGAGCAGCTCTTCACATATTCAGGAGACACCTCCATCATCAGCGGCACTCTGTGGGAATAATAGGCGCGCCGTTCTCCAAAGGACAGGTGAGAGATAAAGCATTCTGACGGGAAATAAAACACTGAGGTGAACTGTGTGAGATATGATCATGTCTGCTGCAGTAATGGAGCTCTTGTTATTGACTGTCTGTCACTGCAGCAGAAGGATGGTGTGCAGGAAGGAGCAGACCTCATTCGAGCCGCTGGACTGGTGCAGAAACTTAAAGGGCAAGGTAACACTACCTGATATTTACCTCACAGTATACAGTACACTCACAAAATGGCATTTGAGCAATTCCAGCGTTATGAATGTGATATTTGCAGTAAAAACTCGAAACGTTAATACACAGAGAAAGTATTGTGTTAACATTATATTGAAACATCTGTTTATATTAAGTTATGGGATTAGAAAAGTATCAATCCGTAACCATTTTTGAGATTTTAAATGAGGAAAAAATACATGTGTCATGGATGTGACCAAATAGTTAACAAGTTTACAGAAAGTACTGAAAAATCATACTCAAGTAAAAGTAACATTACTTGCCCAGAAATGTAGTCCAAGTAGAGTAAGTAAAAGTATCTGTTGTAAATATTACTCAAAGTATGAGTAAAAAGTAGCTATTTTAAAAGTACTCAAGAGTAGTGAGTATTACACAGTGAAAGGCTAATGCGTTTACATGTAATTTGTGTGTGTGTGTGTGTGTGTGTGTGTGTGTGTGTGTATGTTAGGGTTGCACGGTTTACCGGTACACAGCAAAAATTCCAGTGTTAAATATACAGTGTGATTTATTTTTAGTGTTAAACCGGAGTACATTTTAATCCACGAGTGTGAAAGAACGTATATTTAAGAGGGGTTTTTTTTCAGTGTTAAACTTTTAACCCAATAAGCAGTGTATTTCCCACTGGTGATGGGAAGCCCAGTTTTTTTACTCGAACCGGTTCTTTCAGACAAACAGTGATCAAACCAATATGTTTTACTTAAACTTGAGACATGTCTTGTTGCATTTTAACATGCAAAGAGTTGAATTTATTGAAGATATTTCTGAAAAGATTAATGAACATTTAATAAATTAAAACTATTTTCAATATATTTGATCACTGTTATCTGTCACACACACCAATTGATAATGTAGGAAATAATTTAATATATTAACACTTTGAAGGGTAACACACACTCCAGTTTGATGTAAGAATAAACTCTTACTGTGTTAACTCTGAGAGTAATGTACAAATTTCACACTTTAGAAAGTGTTATTTTAACTCCAAAATGGAGGGAGTCATATGTATACCCAAGGAGTGTTAAGTTAAGCTCAAATTGAGCTAAATGTACATAGATTTTTTTGCTGTGTACTATGATAGTATTGTGATACTATGGCTTCAAAATACTGCCGGTGCCACTGGAGTTTGTAAACTGTAGTATCGTCATTAACGGACTGTCTACAGTACATAATGTTGCATGGGGAAAAGTTCAAGTTCAATTTATTTATAGAGCACAATTAAAAAACAGTCACAAGTGCTGTACACAAGACAAGTCAAAAATAAAAAAGACAGAATACAAAACATAAAAATAAGACAAGAGAAACGTCTGAAAAATGTAGCAGTAGAAAGAACTATTAAAATAATATTAAAAAGCCAAGCTAAAAAGGTACGTTTTAAGATGAGATTTAAAAATAGATAATGATTGAGCCATCCTAATATTAAGGGGCAAGGTGTTCCACCACCGAGGACCCGCCACAGAGAAAGCTCTGTCTCCTCTACGTTTCAGTCTGGACTGAGGAGCTAAAAGAAGATTTTGATCACTTGACCTAAGAGATCTCACGGGAGTGTAAGAATGAAGCAGCTCTGAGAGATAGGATGGGGCTGGATTATGGAAGTATTTATATTCCAGTAAAAGCACTTTAAAATCAATTCTGAATTGGACAGGCAGCCAATGGATGCCCCTTAGAGGAAGAGGTAATGTGGTCATATTTTCTGCTATTACAATTAAATCCAGCAGCAGCATTTTGGACCAACTGAAGGCAGGAAATTTGTGATTTTGAAATGCCACAGTAAAGTGCATTGCAGTAGTCTAACTAAAAAGTCACTAAAATGTTCACACATTTGTGCAATTTTAATAGTCTATGGAGCCTTCCAAGGTTGCAAAACCACAAACTCTTGTGTACAATTCCTGCCTTTTATGGTAGCCTATATACCTAGATGCATATTTTCTGATGCATCAGTTCGAATCTGAATCCGTTCATTTCTGCTCCTGTCAATATGATTTAATGGCTACAACACTTTGGATTACTTTGGATTCTTACCTGATAAGATTGAAAAAAAAAACAATGGATGAAAAACCCAAATAGGGTATATGCAGAGCTAGTGTTTCTTCCCATACTGATTCCGGTGAATGGTTAATGTGACTTTTTTCCCATTTTATACGGTTCCTTTTACAGCATCGATATTGTAATGTAATTAAAATGTAATCAGTTAAATATACTTTGTCATTCATTTAGTTGCTCAAGCTTAAAATGAGGCGAAAAGCCGTTTACTCACACGTGCCTGTCAGAATCGGTAGGCTAGCGCAGAAGATCCATTGAATATATTGGTGTAAAATAAAGGTTCATATTTTAAAGACATGGCGAGGGAAAAATGTTATTTAATGCAGTGCTTCTTGTACAGTCTGAGACTGACTTTATATCGGATATTACTCAGCCAGTGGAGATTGCTGATTTTTAAAGAAAACAGACCTTAAACGCGCCAATTTTGCTATGGTATACAGTTCACCGGAAACGTTTAACCCAGGTTACTGTCAAATTAAAAGTCCTTTAGCATACTTCTGCATATACCCTATTAGCAACAGGAAACATTGAAACAATTTTTGACCACTTCAAATAAAAAAAAGCTATTTTGTAATGAATTTTGTTATGTATAATTTGTATCTTTATTTTAATGTAGTTTTTTTTGTTGGTACAAATGCATTTTAGGTGAAGAGACATGCAAACACTTTTTTCAATAATAAGGGAATTATTAATTCAATTTAAGTAGGCCTATTATGACAAATAAAATGTATTTCTGACATTTTTCTTTATTAAATGGATTTGAGTTATGAATTACAGTATATCGCAATACTACTTGGTATCATGATACTTCAGCTGGTATAGTACCGTGACATGAATTAATGGTATCGCGACAACCCTAGTGTGTGTATTACTAACATTCTGTAGTGCATTTAGTTATTTAGGCCATTTCAGTCATCATACAGTCCACATCTGCCATCTTCTCATCAGTGACATGCAAGCTAACAGTCACTGGGTCATTGCGTGTAAAGCAGGGTTGCCCAAACTCGATCCTGGAGGGCCAGTGTCCTGCAGATTTTAGCTCCATCCACAATTAGACAAACCGAAACCAACTAATCAAGCTTTTACCAGGTATTCTACAAAGCTTCTGGCAAGTGTATTGGAGCAAGTTGGAGCTAAACTCTGTAGGACATTGGCCCTCCAGGACAGAGTTTGGGCACCCCTGGTGTAAAGTATCTTCTTGGACACTTTTAATGCTTCCAAACGGTTTGCTGCATGTCTTAAGGTAGTTCAGTATGATGCAATTTACTTTTTATGTGCGATTATTACTGAAAATAATAATAAGGGAAATTAATGGAGTAAAAGTACTAATACAGCACTAAAATTTACTCAAGGGAAAGTAAAAGTACACATTTTTTATAACTGCTTAGTAAATTACAATTCCTGAGAAAAACCACTCAATTACAGTCATTTGAGGATTTGTAATTTGTTACTTTACACCACTGTTTACAGTACACAACATACAGCACTATAGAAAGTCATACCCTGTAAAAATCTATACCTTTGCTATACATTACACTCTGCTTTCAAAAGACCTTCAGGATAAAGTTGTAGAAAGGCACAGCTTAGGAGAAGGCTACAAAAACATTTCAAAGGCTGAAAAACATTATTTGGAATGTAGTTTGATTTCAGGCTGTATGACAAATGAAGTAATTATTTCAAAGGGGTATGATAGTTTTCCACAGGCACTGCACATTGTAGAAATTCTGTGAATTAAATCTGTTGATTTATTTTATTTTACATCTTTGCATTTATGATGAAAAAGCGTAGTTATGGATGTGACAGATGTGAAATTGGCACTTGTGTGACTTTGGTAAATCAAATATAATTGTTTGAAAAGATTGATAGAGACACTTTTGAGTATTTTTACAGTAAGCCAACTTGGAAAGAGTTTCAATATTTTGCTGAAAACTTTTTTTTATGGTAAGGTTGACATTTGCATGGATTTGCTCATTTGCTGCTTGTTCAAACTACTTAGTTCAAATGAGCTGAAACAACACTTTATTTTTTTTGGAGGGGACAACTTAATTGTTTTATGTTCAATCCACTTAAATTTGTGAAAGACTAATAAGCTAAATTAATTCCTTAATGTTATCCCAACACAAATTCACCCAGCATTTTACAGTGTAGTGGACACTCCCACAGACATTTAATGATAATTAGACAGAAATATATATATAAATATAAATATTTCGCAAATGATGTTTAACAGAGCAAGGAAACTTTCACAGTATGTCTGATAATATTTTTTCTTCTGGAGAAAGTCTTATTTGTTTGATTTCGGCTAGAATAAAAGCAGTTTTTTATTTTTTAACAACCACTTTAAGGTCAAAATTATTAGCCCCTTTAAGCAATTTTTTTTTCGATAGTCTACAGAACAAACCATCATTATACAATAACTTGCCTAATTACCCTAACCTGCCTAGTTAACCTAATTTACCTAATTAAGCCTTTAAATGTCACTTTAAGCTGTATAGAAGTGTCTTGAAAAATATCCAGTAAAATATTATTTACTGTCATTATGGCAAAGATAAAATAAATCAGTTTTTAGAAATGAGTTATTAAAACTATTATGTTTAGAAATGTGTTGAAAAATCTTCTCTCCGTTAAACAGAAATTGGGGAAAAAATAAACAGGGGCTAAGGATTCAGGGGGGATAATAATTCTGACTTCAACTGTACATATCTTCTTTTGTATTCAACGGAAGCAAAAAAACTAAATAAATTTTAAACGAGTGATGGATGAGTCAATTTTTGTCTGCATTTTTTTAACGCACAGAATGTTTTCTAACAGTAAAAATACAGTAGTAGCTCAGAGCTGCCGTGTATGTTTGTATTTATTAATTCAGCTGAGAGTGAGTGTCTGTATATTGATTGGACAGTGACCGTGACGTCTCTTCACACCCCGTGTGTCTACTGTAGTATGTCATTCTGTTACTGAACAAGAGGGAAACATGTATTTGCACATCTTAACTCAAACTAATCTAGTAATGTTTAATACTGCAACACGTATCGGAGAACTCTACCTGTCTGAAAAGTTCAATCAGTGACAGGCTGTCTGAAAATGAGTGATTTTTTTAGACATTCATTTCAAGAGTTTTACCCAAAAATGTATTTTCTGTCATTGTTTACTCACCCTTCATTTGTTGGAAACATGCACTGTAAAAAAAAATGCTTGGTTCCACACAATCAATTTGCGTTAGGATAGCATAAAGGAATTAAGTTAACATGTTAGTTTTTACCAATTTCAATTTATTGAACATAAAACAATTAAGTTGTCCCCCCTAAAAAAACACAAGAACTGTGTTGTTTCAGCTCTATTTAAATAAGTAGTTTGAACAAACAGCAAATGTAATTTTTTCAGTGTATTTGAGTTTCTTCTGTTGAACACAAATGAAGATATTTAGAAAAATGCTGGTAGCTGGCGCCCATTAACTTCCATAGATAATGGTAATGTTTGGTTATAACGCAATGTGTTCTGGGAATTTGGAACATGGGAATCTGGATCCCATTGATCTGCATAGCTTTATATTATCATATACACTCACCGGCCACTTTATTAGGTACCAAGTGCTTGTTAATGCAAATTTTTAATCAGCCAATCACATGGCAACAATTCAATGCATTTAGGCATGTAGACATGGTCAAGACGATCTGCTGCAGTTCAAACCGAGAATCAGAATGGTGGGGGGATTTAAGTGACTTTGAATGTGGCATGGTTGTTGGTGCCAGACGGGTTGGGCTAAGTATTTCAGAAACTGCTGATCTACTGAGATTTTCACGCACAACTATCTCTAGGGTTTACAGAGAATGGCCTGAGAAAATATCCAGTGTGTGGCAGTTCTGTGGGTGCAAATGCCTTGTTGATGCCAGAGGTCAGAGGAGAATGACCAGATTGGTTTGAGCTGATAAACGCAATATCTCAAATAACCACTCAATACAACCAAGGTATGCAGAAGAGCATCTCTGAACGCACAACACATTGAACTTTGAGGCAGATGGGCTACAGCAGCAGAAGACCACACCGGGTGCCACTTCTGTCAGATAAGAACAGGAAACTGAGGTTACAATTCTCACAGGTTCACCAAAATTGGACAATAGTATATTGGAAAAACATTGCCTGGTCTGATGAGTCTCGATTTCTGCTGCAACATTCAGAGGGTAGGGTCAGAGTTTGGCATCAAGAAGATGTAACCATTGATCCATCCTGCCTTGTATCAACGGTTCAGGCTGGTGGTGGTGGTGTAATGGTGTGTCGGATATTTTCCTGGCACACTTTGGGCCCATTAGCACCAATCGAGCATTAAGTCAATGCCACAGCCTACCTGAGTATTATTGCTGACCATGTCCACCCCTTGTTGAATCTATGCCAAGAAGAATAAAGGCAGTTCTGAAGGCAAAAGCGAGTCCAACCCAGTACTAGGAAGGTGTACCTAATAAAATGGCCGGTGAGCGTAAATGTATTCATAACAGCTACTTTTACTCTACTTGCACTATGTTTTCGGATGGTTCTTAAGTATGATTTTTCAGTACTCTTTCCACCTCTGCTTATTATATACAAACTGTTACAGAATTTTTGTGAGCCCTCTTAATTTGAAGACCTCTCTCCCTCTCCAGGTTGTGTGGTGAAGGATTATGGGAATGTGACATTCGAAAACCTTCCCCATGACGAGTCCATCGGGAGACTGAAGACTCCGAGAGCGGTGGGACGAGCAAATGAGCTGCTTTCAGGAGCCGTGCAGAAGGTCAAGAGTGATGGAAACACATGCGTGATGCTGGGAGGAGATCACAGGTCCTTCATCCAGATGTTGC
>CAIGQZ010004081.1:10187339-10282016 GCA_903798205.1 Danio tinwini
TATATATATATATATATATATATATATATATATACACACATATATAACAGAGCATCAGAAATCAGAATGGGGAAGAAAGGTGATTTTAGTGATAATGAATGTGCCATATTTGTTGGTGCCAGACGGGCTGGTCTGAGTATTTCAGAAACTGCTGATCTACTGGGATTTTCCACACAACCATCTCTAGGGTTAACAGAGAATGATCTGAAAAAGAGAAAATATCCAGTGAGCGGCAGTTCTGTGGGCGAAAATGCCTTGTTGATGTCAGGTCAGAGAAAAATGGCCAGACTGGTTCAAGCTGATAAACGCAACAGTAACTCAAATAACCACTCATTACAACCGAGGTATGCTAAAGAGCATCTCTGAACGCACAACACGTCAAACCTTGAGGCGGATGGGCTACAGCAGAAGACCACACTGGATGCCACTCCTGTCAGCTAAGAACAGGAAACTGATGCTACAATTCACACAGGCTCACCAAAATTGGACAATAGAAGATTGGAAAAACGTTGCCTGGTCTGATGAGTCTCAATTTCTGCTGCGACATTCGAATGGTAGGGTCAGAGTTTGGCGTCAACAACATGTAAGCATGGATCCATCCTGCCTAGTATCAACGGTTCAGGCTGGTGGTGGTGGTGTAATGGTGTGAGGGATTTTTTCTCTGCACACTTTGGACCCATTAGTACTAATTGAGCATCATGTCAACCCAACAGCCTACCTGAGTATTGTTGCTGACCATGTCCATCCCTTTATGACCACAGTGTACCCATCTTCTGATGGCTACTTCCAGCAGGATAACGCACCATGTCATAAAGTGCGAATCATCTCAGACTGGTTTCTTGAACATGAAAATGAGTTCATTATACTCAAATGGCCTCCATAGTCACCAGAGCTCAATCCAGTAGAGCACCTTTGGAATGTGGTGGAAAGGGAGATTCACATCATGGATGTGCAGCCGACAAATCTGCAGCAACTGCGTGATGCTATCATGTCAATATAGACCAAAACTCTGAGGAATATTTCCAATACCTCGTTGAATCCATGCCATATACTGTATATACTATATACTGTATACATACATATATAAATAATTAATTTTATTACACGGCTGTCTGAAATACTCAATTCTGTTTGGTCAGCTGTGACATTCAAAGGCATGTTATTCTGAGATGACAACCGATGAATAACACAGGCTCATCCGGGAACTTCAACTCATCTTGACTGTCAGTGAATACGTTCAAATCCATATACTTACATTCACATTCATATTTAAATGTTTGTCTGTCACTCCACTGTTTTTGACTGTCACAAACTTGTGACGGAATAATTCACAGGTTATTGTATGCTCCATCAGCTCCACTCTTTAGTTTCTGCCAGCTTTGCATATAATTAAAGAATTAATAAACAATTTTGCCAATATTTTGTGTCTAATTTGTATGTATTTTGGCAGGTATCCATGTAATAAGCATGATCCAGTACATCCAGGATGGTTATCGATAGCCTGTCTGGCTTTATTCAGTGATAACAACCTCCTGGATTTACTTTATCCATAACTTAACATCCAGCTGGAGCTGTATCCCTTTTAGCAACAACAGTTGGTGACAGTCAAGACATTTTGCTGACAAAAATGTTTAGATTTGCTACAGGACACCTTTATTCATCCCCTGGAGCCTTGTGAGGAATGTTTTTATTATGGATGGATGCACTTTATTGGACTTCTTTGCAACTTCTGCCATTAAAGAGTTGTTAAAAGCCTAGATACTTTTTAAAATAAATTTTCGACTGATTTAACTGAATGAAGTCATATATACTTTCCTATTTCCCACTTTATTTTCCCATTTTTTGGGTGAACTAACCCTTTAAAGACCTCATGAAAGTTACCTGTAACTCCTCTGCTGTTTTGACATTGAGGCCAGTGATGTCTTCAATGCGCTGATTGATGCGATCCACAATCGGATGCTCATAGGCAGCCAACCACGCACTGAGAGAAGACAATTAATAACATAACATAAAAATAGTGTTGTTGTTTTTACATTCTTTGTAAAGTGTCCTTGAGCTCTGGAAAAGCGCTATATAAATAAAATGTATTATTATTATTATAACATAAAAACAACAGAAACGCAGCATATGTGTTGTCCAGTGTAAAGCTGCAGCATTAAAGCGGTGTTTAGTATGTGACTGAAGCTTTAGTATTGTTAGTATGCAGGTAATCCAGACTTTAGGATTCAACTAGTGGTGTCTGCTTGTGCAAAACCCACCACCGCCAACCATGACCATCCCTCAAATTAGATTTATTAGATATTGTAAATTCATGAACTTGTGTGAATCTGTGATTTATAAGCAGAAAGGAGTCATTGACTACAGTTACATGGACATCAGTAATCTAATTTTTTGCCTTAAGCTGCAGTCATGCTAGAGTTTGAGCTTGCGAAATTCTGTCGCACGGAGCTGCGAAAAGGGGCGGGATTAAACAAGATGATTAGACATTAAAAAAGCGAGCGATTGCTCCATGTTTTACATTTCTGTCCAGAGAGGTCATGTTTTGATCCTGGATTGGTCTCACGCAGTCAAGTGATGCGATTTCGCAGGTCAGAGTTCACAAAGCTTGAACTTTGCACCTCAGCGAAATGCGAAACTTGACGCATGACCCTGCGTTTCCAGTCTGACGCATTTGCGTGCATATGAATGAAAGTCTATGGGGAGAAAAGTCCAGTGTGACCGCAGCTTTAATCTGAATGAGAAAATAATACGATTAAGGCATTTATATGCCTTTTGAATGTTCTTTTTACGATCCCATTTACGTTATAGCACTTAGATCAATTAACAGCTTTACATCACCATGCTATCCAATGTTTCCTCTTGAGTTTCAAGTAATTTTGGGTATTTCATTTTTTATTTTTCCACTTTAACTGCAGTTTCGTAGTTTCACTTTCATTCAGGAACATTTCATTTATGCCCCCCGTGACAAACTGAGATATTGTATGAAGTAAGGACTGGTGTTTTAATGTAATTTTATACCACACACCGAATGAAAAAAAAACGATTCAGCATTTCGCGATGTGTGTCTGTGGTCCTTTACTGACTCAGTAGGTGCTAGGGATGGGTGATACCACAATTTTATAATTCGATACGATACCGATACTTTTTGTAAAAAAATTTACGATACCGATATCACTTTTTGTTTTAAATGTTAATGTAATTTTTCAAAATAATGTTAATTAAAAATATTATTACATGTAAATATATACTGCAGTGTGTGTGTGTAATATATACATACACGCACACACATCCATATTGTATATATACACTGCACAGATACACACACACACAGTTTTATTTATTCTTATTTACCTAATGGTAACGAGAGAGAAAGAGAGAGCTGATTTATTATTCTGATTTATTCATTTATTTATTTGTATTTAATTATTATTATTATTATTATACTATATATTATAATACTATACTACTTTTTGCTGTGTTTACTATGTTTATATATATGTGTGTGTGTGTGTGTGTGTGTGTGTGTGTGTTCTTTTTAATGTAAACTTTATAAATGCTTTAGCAAAACATTTGTAAAATTTATCATGCCAATAAAGCAATTATTGAATTGAATTGAGAGAGAGAGAGAGAGAGAGAGAGGTTTGTCTCCTTTAAAACTCTCCTATAATGTCTTTATAATCGTAAAGTCGTAAAATCGTAAAAATCATAATCGTTCACGTCACGTTCCGCCGCAGATTGATTGGTGTAACATCTTGTATACAAATCCGTCACATCGCTAAAACATTTAGTTATGTAGAAATTATTAAAATATAGTTAATATCGATACTTTAAAAAAAATATTGAAGCTTCTGAGTTCCGATATATCGATACTCGAGCATATTACTTATTATTATACTCGACTTATAATAATAATTACTTATTATTATACTCGAGATACTCGATGTGCACATCTCTAGTAGGTGCAGAAAATAGTATCAAACAGCCGTGAATAGATTATCCTGTCGCAAAACGTGGCTAAAAGTCCTACATGATGGTAATAGTTTGTTTGCGGTGTTTACATGTCTGTACTGCACTTCAATAATGTGACTAAAATAGGAATACTCCACAATTTAATTTCTCTTTAGTTCGATTATGACTTTAGTCGGATTATATTAATTTAAAAAAAATCGCTGTTTACATGCTACACTCCTAATCAGAGTACTGTCTTAATCATATTCAAATTGGATTATTGGTGTCCATGTAAACATACTCATTGTTTGGTTGATGTCAGAAAAGCTTATGAAAGGTAGTAAGGGTTACTTAAATGCTGTTGAGAGGAATTCTTGATAATAAGTAGCACCAATGTAGTCCATAGTATCATTTCAGCTGTTAAAGAATGGTCAGAGTTATAGAAAACCATGTAAAACCTCATGTTAAATTTATGCAGTCACGCTATTTCACAAACCAACAGATGTGTCTGTTTTGCAACTAATAATGCCAGAAAACAAGCAAAATAGACATAAAGAATTCCCCCTGATTATTAAGCTTAAACGTCATAAAATGATTACAATTTGACACATGAATATAAACCTACACTATACTACATATACCATAAGTGTAATATACTCATTCGTTTCACCTGTTTACCCGCTTTCATGTATGCAATTCTTTTTGTATATGGATTATGTATATTAATCATTATTGCAAGTTTGTACCAATTTGAAGGCAAGTAAATTCTGTAAGGAATAATGGTTGAATTAGGTAGTGATGCGGTCACAATGTGAAGTGTGGATTATTTTCTATTAATTCAATGGACGTGAGTTATTATTCCACTTATACCATGGTTAAAGACACAGTTACACCTAAAGACACTGTTGTATTTCAAGAAATTTGTCAGGCTTTTGTCCTCAGCTAGTTTCTTAAGGGGGTCGCACAACAGATGCACCACTCTGTGGCATGCCTAGCCTTTTAGAATTGTGTAAACATTGTGTTTTCTAAGAGGGTATTTACTGTACACCGTTGGCGCCATTTGGCGAGTGTTTGCGTTGCTTAATCAAGATGAAGATATTGAGATATGAAAGCTCTGGTTATTTATAGTGAGTTATGAATCAATTGATTGGATAATTAGTCGTGAGCTGATGCTGGAACAGCTGAGAACAATCATAAGCACGTGATCCACTCCAATTATTTGCCTTAATCTGAATGAGACAATAATATGATTAAGGCGTTTATATGCCTTTTGAATGTTCTTTTTATGATCCCGTTTACGTTATAGCACTTAGATCAATTAACAGCTTTACATCACCATGCTATCCAATGTTTCCTCTTGAGTTTCAAGTAATTTCTGGTGTTTCATTTTTTATTTTTCCACTTTAACTGCAGTTCCGTAGTTTCACTTTCATTCAGGAACATTTCATTCATGCCCCCCGTGACAAACTGAGATATTGTATGAAGGACTGGTGTTTTATTGGAATTTTATACCACACACTGAATGAAAAAAACGACTCAGCATTTCGTGATATGTCTGTGGTCCTTTACAGACTCAGTAGGTGCTAGGGATGGGTAATACCACAATTTTATAATTCGATACGATACCGATACTTTTTGTAAAAATTTTTACGATACCGATATCACTTTTTAACAAGCAAAACGCCGCACAGAAATGCCGCCTGGTTTAGAAGGGGATTAAACCATTCTTGCTGTAAGGCAACAGTGCTAGTCACTGGCCACCGTGTCGCCCGTTTAAAAAAAAGAAGGGAAAGTGGGGTGGGGTGGGGTTGGGATTTCTTCAAGACGAAGATATTGAGATAAGAAAGCTCTGGTTATTTATAGTAAGTTAGGAATCAACTGATTGGATAATTAGTCGTGAGCTGATGCTGGAACAGCTGAGAACAATCATAAGCATGTGATCCTCTCGAAATTTGTTTATAAATAAACATCACAAAACGCAACGCTCCGGAATAGCTTTTAAAATAAAGTGCAGCTTAAAGCATGGGTGTGTCTGTGTCTGATCGACTGTAAACAGAAACTTGCAATGATTGTCCCACTTCCGAATTATTCTGATTGGTCCACTGCTTTGGGATTGACAGTGATGACAGATTGACAGTGATGACGCAGTGCTCCTCTAAAAAATTCTGTCCGATGCTTCAAAAGACAATACATGTCCATCATGTGCTTGTTTACATTAACAATAGAAACAATACAACAGTAGCGCATTGAAAAGAAAAAACGCTGTGTGAACGGCCCCTTGGAATGTTCATCGGCCAATCAGAATCAAGCATTTAATAGTTTTCTAGTATTAGAATATCATTTGTTGTTGTTGTTTTTTTTATAAAACTATGACTGTCTTTGGATTGTTCACATTCTAAACATGACATTATAATATAAGATCAGAAGACCAAACTGATTTATCCAGATAAACTACACATTGTTTAACAGATGAAATGATAACTGAGGTGCACAAAGAGGATTCTGGGTAAAAATAGAGATGGGGGAACAGATGTGGCCTCTGCCCTTAATCTCTGACCCCTTACCTCTTGGAGACTCTGTACTGGGCGGTGGTGAGTTTGCCAGTTTGAGGGTCATGAACGGTGGCGCGCCTGAGCTATAGAGCCGGCACAAAGAAAAAAAGACAGAGGAAATAGAAAAGAGAGGTGAAAGTGATGTCACTATAAACTCTGGACTTGATACCAACTTTAACTGACCTCCACCAACTGTGCACCTGGACAGCATGGGTGTTTTTTATTTCTACTTGGCCCGGGTCAAACTGTGTTTGTGTATTCTCTGTGTGTAAAGAAACACTGGAAAAGCAGCATTCGCAAGAACGGCATGACAAACAGGGATATCTTTTTAACTTTTAACTGAATTTTTATCATGCATTGTAAAAAAAAAAGTACCAGTACAATGGTTTGATGTTAGAGAAATTATTTTTGTTCTCACTGAGGCTGCATTTATTTGAATACAGTAAAAAGAGTAATATTATGAAACACTTTCTGATCTGAAGTTTTCCTATTTTAATATGTTAAAAATAATTTAGCTAGCAAACCTAGATTTTCCACATGATCCCTCATAAATCATAGTAATATGCTTGTTTGATTCTCAAGAAGCATTTTTAAATATTATTATTATTATCCATGCTTAAAACAGTTTTTGCCTCTTAATATTTTATACACTACTGTTTAAAACTATTTTACTGTTCAAAACGAGTCAGAAATTTATTCATCAAGAACTCAAAAGTGACTGATTGAGATGTTCATTTGTTTGACCTTTCTATTAAAAGAATCTCAAACAAACGTATCCTGGTTTTAAATATTAAACAGCAAAAACTGTTAACAAATCAGCATATTAGAATAATTTATAAAGGATTATGTGGCACTGGCAACTGGAATAATGTTTCAGCTTTGCATCACACATATGACATTTTTTTAAGGTATACTACCTGACAAAAGTCTTGTAATCGATCCCAGTTGTAAGAGCAACAAATAATAACTTGACTTCTAGTTTATCATTTGAAGTGTCAAAAGGTAGATTTTTCAGATGAATCATCTGCTGAACTGCATCCCAATCATCACAAATACTGCAGAAGACCTATTGGAACCCACATGTACCCAAGATTCTCACAGAAATCAGTCAAGTTTGGTGAAGGAAAAATCATGGTTCGAGGTTACATTCAGTATGGGGGCGTGCGAGAGATCTGCAGAGTGAATGGCAACATCAACAGCCTGAAGTATCAAGACATTTGTGCTGCCCATTACATTACAAACCACAGGAGAGGGCAAATACTTCAGCAAGATAGCGCTCCTTCTCATACTTCCGCCTTCCCATCAAAGTTCCTGAAAGCAAAGAACGTCAAGGTGTTCCAGGATTGGCCTGCCCAGTCTCCAGATATGAACTTTATTGAGCATGTCTGGGTAAGATGGAGGAGGCACTGAAGAGGAATCCAAAGAATCTTGATGAACTCTGGGAGTCCTGCAAGAACGATTTCTTTGCCATTCCAGATGACTTTATTAATAAGTTATTTAAGTCATTGCAGAGATGTATGGATGCAGTCCTCCAAGCTCATGGGAGTCATACACAATATTCATTCTTTTTCCACTACACCATGATTTTATATTCTATACTGGACATTATTTCTTGAGCAAAGACAGACCTTACTGTCCTAATTAAATAATTAAAAATCAAGGCATGATCATATTTTATTTTGGTAATCTAGAGGCCTTTGCCTTTCATTTAAGCCACTTCGGATACCAAATGATTAACTAGAAGTCAAATTATTATTTGTTGTTCCTAAAACTTGGATAGGTGATAAGACTTAAACAAAAAACTATATTTAGGAAAGTGATAAAACATTACAATATTACTATTAATGCATTTTCCATTAAATAATTGCAATAAATGGTGAGAATAAAATAATTGACCAGTCCTGTATATGCGTGTGCTCCCTTTTGTTACGGCTCTTGTTAAAGCTGCTTTCCCAGCATGCAGTAGGAAGAACCGGTGGATTGGTTAGCAAAGCTACAGACCTACAGGAGCCTTACCTTTTACTGATGCGATAGTGTGCAGTCTCTAGGACACCAGTAATGGGGTTGGAGATGGTGGCTCGGCGCAGCTGTTGAGCCAACCGGCCAAGAGTACACAAGTTACACAGCAGTGACCACTGACCAACACACTCTTTCTGTTTGCTATGATGTCCTAATTACATGAGGACTAATAATCCTGAATAATGACAGGTCAGAGGCTGCGGGGAGTTTGTCATGACAGAAATACTCCGAATATTAGAGGCTCTAATTACTTAAATAATAGGTCCTGGAAGTGATTTTATTACATTTACATTACATTTTTTGGGAAATTTGACGTAATCTCTACTAAACATGAAGAGAAGGCGGGATATAAAAAGTAGCTCCTCCCCTTCATAAAAAAAACAGCCAATAGCATTTTGTTTTTATCACAGCTCTGCCAGTGATAGTGGTTGAGCTCAAGCACAGCAAATGAGAAGCATCTTAAAGGGGGTGTGGCATGTCAGATACTATACAGCAATCGATTGGTCAGAAGATTTGATGAGCAATTGAAGTATGAGATGATGACAAAAATCATTCATCCATTTAGGCGAAGGTGAAAAACTGTAAGCTTTGGATGTTTATATCTTCTAAATGCTAATTTTGTCATTGTTTTATAGATATCCTTAAGACTAACATACTGATACTAACAAAACAATGATAACTATAAAAAAAATTGTATTTCAACCTTTAACATAAAATTATGTTCTACAATAATCTAATATTGTAGAATGATCACAATAATCTAAGTGATGATATCTGAACCCATATGTGACCCTGCCTGGACCACAAAACCAGTCATTAAGTGTACATTTTTGACATTAACTATGTTTCCACCCACCTACTTTTATGTGATGTGGCTTTGTTCCACTTAATTATCCAATGTGTCCATATGGCTGAAATATTCTGAAGCATACCGTTTTGTATTGTCGCATGAGATTCCCGCTTTTTATATAAAAAATATATAACATTGATGCACACCAGTAACTCTCCAGTAACTTTTTAATGTATGTTCCTGTAAGAAAAACATTGCAAATAATTGGAAATCCGGCGACCGTAATAATAAAACCCTTGGGAACAACTGTGTTCGGAACCAAAGTTCACAGTGGCTGTGTTCTCTGGACTTCTCTCAAGCGGTGGACTTCTACATTCTGATTGCTTGCCGCCGAACTGCGTCACAGCTCATTACCATAAAGTTGACTTGATTTCAACTCTCCTCGACGCCCACACCGGCGAAGATGCGCCGTGCTGCTCCTCGCCGCTTATCGCCACCGGCTCTCATTGAAAATGAATGACTTCCGGCTACTTTGACGCTCTCACTGCTTTCGGTGTGAACGTACAGTTATTGTACTTAACATTTCACTTACACTTAATATTTACATTAAAAAAATTCAGTGAGATTGCTTTCAATTATTTTCAATTCAAATTATTTTCAAAAATTTTAACCGTTTTAAAATGTCAAACTTCAATTCAATAGTGGTAATATTCAATTGCGGTTTCTGAAATGCTGATAAAATGTGCATTATTTGTCTGTGTTATTGTACAAGATTTAAATTTAATATTTGGAATTAAAGAATTTCTCAGCTTTTTTTGTTCTGCTTTTGGCAAGTCTGAACAATTGTTGAAATAAAACCAAGAACAAATTAAAATTTCAATTTAATTCAAGCACTTTCAAGGACCTGTGTTTGTTTTTAAGTACTTTCCGGGCCTTAAATACATGCCTCTGAAATTCAAGTACTTTTAAGAACTTTCAAGGAGTGTGGGAACCCTGTTAGATGTCAGTATCAGTATTATTTGTTTTCAGGATATCTATAAGCTGGCTGCTCCAAAACAGTGACAAAATTCGCATTTAAAAGATATAAAACTGATATAAACATGTAAAGCTTGTGTCACTTCCCCCCAAATGGATCAACGGTTTTATTCATGTCACCTTATACTTCAGTTTCTCATCAAATCATAACCAATCAAATGCTCTCTAGCCCCCTTCAAGACACTTCTTGCTTTTCATTTGATGCGCTTCAGCTCAACTACTCTCCCTGATAAAACAACACTATTGGTTGTTGTTTAAAAATGGGAGGGGCTACACTATGTCCCACCCTCTTACAGTGTTTCGGTTTGATTACGTCAAACATCGAATAAAAATGCATATTTTTAAACCTGTCCAAATTAAACTCCTAGAAATGCACATTGCTAATCTAAAAAGTTTTAATATATTTACAATAGGATATTAACAACAATTCTTTTATCTTTACTTAATATTCTAATGATTTTTGGGATAAAAAAATCAGTAATTTTTAAATCTACTGTTGGATATTGCAAAATTCCATTCAACATAAGACTTGTCACATATTTTATATGTACACTTCAGCCCAGATAGAATTCGTAGATACTGTGAGTAACATCTGTTTTTCATGGTATACCGACACTTAGTAACTAGATTAAGAATCACACAAAAGCAAATGTTTTAACAGCATAATTTTAAAGGGCACCTATGATCAAAATCATCTTTTGTAAGCTGTTTGGACCGAACTGTGTGTAGGTATAGTGTGTCCACAGTCATATTGGAGTGATATAAACACAATAAGTGCTCTTTTTTTATTTCCTGACATTATAATAGGATCCAAATCCCTAACACTTTGAGGCCCACCACAACGTGATGTAGGAGTGCGGTTTCCCCGCCCAACGAATTGATTAACAGCCACGTATTAACATGTCTCCGTAGTAACGCGTATAATCATATCAACAAGACAGGACGTGAGCAAAGCAACTGGGATTAAAAGATCTGTTCAGCTCTCTGTGGTCATCAATCATCATCAAATGTGATCAGGAATGACTTTGACAAGTTTTAAACGTTTTTAAAACAGAGTATGTTTGTAATGAATTACAGCAATTTTACTGTCTTAATAATTTATAAAAGACGCTTCAATCCTGGTTTGTGGACGTTAAATCAGGTTTATTTTGTACATTAACATAACGGATATCCATACAGCAGTGGATATTAAGTGTATCCTGTCACATTTGCGTGCAAAAACTTTGAGTGCAAAGTTAAATGCACACGCTACGTGAACTTTGTAATGACATTGTGTGTGATCCATCAAAAGGCTTGAATTAACTCCACAACAAATACATCAAATAATCATTGGGAAAGTTCTTACTGTAGTATTTCTCACAAACGCTATGTGAGATCTGCTTCCTTCATGTCTGTCACTTTGCTGTTTATCTGACGCAGCCGAGGCGGAGATTGAGGCACACTCTGACAGGCACGTGGGAACGGTGGGCGGGGAGAACGAGCATTAAAGGCACAGGCTACAAAAACAGCTACATCGTGTTTAGAGCAGAAAATTCCAATATTCAGAAAGGTATAATCTGATGGTGTGTCTAACTGAAACTTTACAGACACATTCTGGAGACACAAAAGACTTATCTTAAATCTTAAAAAGGGGTAAAATAGGTGCCCTTTACAAATGACTCCATTCACAAACATATTATAATTGCTACTGATTGATATTTAACTGATAACAGGGAACTTATAGATATAGTGTGTTGTATCGGATTGTCATGTGATCTCAGTATAGCAGTGACTTATATACATGTGCAGCATTTTTCCGCAGTACACTATGTACACACTACAGTACATGGCCAAAAAACATGTGGACACATGAACCACATCCATATTCTTCAAGCTGTACTTCAACGACACAGAAACAAGCCTCATTGGCTCTTGCATATTAAACAAGCACGTTGAGCTTTTTTTTTACCCTATTTGATGTGCTCCATGTATGTGCATTAATCTTTGTTTAAGTGTGGAAAAGCCTCAAGTATCGTTTAAATGGTTATGCCTTGCATCAACATTACTCCAGCATTTTGACCCATGAAAATGGAGTGTTATGAAAATGCAACACCAGAAAACAATTGTGAAGAGCTCACCACCAACACCAAAATAACCATAAAAAGTAGTGACTGCAGGGAAATAGTGCAGTAAAAGTACAGACACAAAACTAAGGCCCAATCCCAATTCTATTTTTGTACCCCTACCCTTCAAAATTTACCCCTAAGAATTGGGACAGCACTACAACACATGCACACATCATCAGATGTCATTGCGATCTCTTGCTTCATATGAGATCAGACGATGGCGACTGCTGTAGTTATTCCAGTTGTGTTATTTTTTGGTATTCATCTTCAGGAAATCACTGAAGGCATATATGATGTTATCATAGCGATCTAATGTGGCAATAAGATCGTAACTATACTGCGCATTTAGACAGTGGCCATATTTATCTATAAACACACCAAAAACAACATTAACATTATAGCAGACACTGTAAAAAGCTCATTCCCAGCCACTGAACTTTTCTGACGGGATTCGACTGTCATCGAGTGTCAGAATGTTGTGGGACTGCTGTACGGGAGTTATTATTATGGATTATAGCAGTTTTTTATAAAAGCATGATGGTAAAACATGTACGCGGTTATGAATATATTAAAACATGTGTTTGTTTGTTGTAAAAATTCGTAATAATGACAAAAAAATATGAATTTGTGGCTCTCCTTACTTCAGGGTGCAGTGAAACTGCAGTTGTAGCTGGTGTATTCAGGGAAATTTTCTTACTCCATGGTTTCGACTGTGCTCCTGAAAAATCTTCATTCGAAGGGCAATCTACCCCTTCCCCTTAGCCCTACACCTTTAAGCTAAAGAGAATTGGTACACCCCTACCCTTTCACGGGAACGCACAAAAACAAGGGGTAGGGGGAAGGGCTAAGGTGTACAATTGGGAGTGGGCCTAAAAAAAGTACTTAAGTGAAAGTAAAAGTACACATTTCTATCCACTTAGTAAAGTACAACTCCTGAGAAAAACTATTCAGTAACGGTAACTTGAGTATTTGTAATTCCTTCCTTTACACAACTGGCCATACAGAGTGTACATATTAATAAACATGTTAATGTGTGTAAAAGTTGAACTCACCCTTGGTTTGGAGAGCTCCTTGACTTTCTCTATTTCTTGTTCAGTTATTATTTCGTGATAACGGATGATGCGTGGACGGTCCCATTCGTCTTCTTGTTTCACTGGCCCGATTGTGTAAAATGGATGTCTGTTACAGTTGAAGTAGCGGCAGAACAAATGCCTCTGTCTCCGAGGAGTCTGTAACGGTGAGGTGATACATGCTTCTGAATTTCATACATTGTTCTTACAAAAGACAAAAATACTTATTATGTGTTATGGCTGCATTTTCACTGAAGATGTGCATAAATAATTGAAGAGTTCAGATGCAAAACTCTTTAAAGACCTCTTTTTTTGTAAATTTGCGTTTTCTATCAGGCTCCTATGATTAGATTCAGAAGTTTCATTTTATAGGTAATAATAAGGTTATTAGCTAGTAATTTATTTTATTTTTTTCAAAAATGTCGCTTTATACAATTCTTTAGTTTTTAACAATGTAGATTTTCTTTTGCGTCAAAACCAGCTAAATCCACTTGTGCTTTTTTTGCAAACACCTCTAAATCCACCTATTGGGACAAAACTGTGTAATTAGTTGAAAAATAACTAAAGATCCAAATTATTTTACCCAACATAAAACACATTACGCAAACCACCCAACATTAAAAACACATAAATCTGTCAAGTAAGTGGCGGTTCATTCCGCTGTGATAAACCAGGGAAAAAGCAGAAGGAAAATGAATAAATGAAATCTGTCAAGTAAGTGCATTAATTAATAGCATTAAAATTGACATGAATTAAATCTTAACAATCTGTTGTCATTTCTAATATTTGGGATTTAAATTTAATGTAAGTAGAGCAATGTAAACATTAAGTTTGTTAGATTCAAATAATGTAGTGTAAAAACATTGTGAAACATCAATATCTGTGCATTGTCCATTAATATAAATAGCATATAAGAGGTGTAATATAAAGTAATATAAATAATGTATAGTTTTATACATTATATATTTTTTTAAATAGCTGACATTAGCAAATTAAACACAAGGTCTACTGGGCAATAAGGGGATGTCTCTCGGACAATTTTAGAAGCTGTAATTTATTCATTCATTCTCACCATACTCAAGGTCTAGATCTCTTTTTTAGTCTCTTGTTCATCCTCGTAGCATCCAGGTGGGATAAAAGAAGGGCATCTCAACTTCATCTTCCGTGAAACGGTGTTGCCGTTTAATGTAAAGTAAATCAGACTTATTCAAAGTAGTGTCACTGCGCAAAAGCACGTTATAAATGCATGTTATACTTTCGACTGTACATTGTGTTTTCTTTTCCTTATAACGCAGTTTTGAGGTATGGGACATTTTCATTTGCCATTCAGTGACAGTCGGACAGTCTCATCCAGTTCATCGAACTTCATTTTTTAAAATCTAAATCGAAAGCAGAATAAAACAGTCTCCTCATAAAAGCCGACTCATCACAGGCTGCTACATTAAAAACACATGATTCGATTCGTGCCTCCTGATTGGTTCTTGGAATATAGAGGCTTTTGCTGTCAAAGGCAAGTGGCGTTTAGCGGCTTTTGCAAACAAACTGTTATTTCTAAATGGACTGACGCTGCAATTCAGATCATTTGAAGCAAAACTATTTGTTGAACATGTAATACGTGCCTAAAGCATTCGCCTAATGTCATTAACTCATTTTTGGTGGAAGTGGCGTTTAGTGGCTTTTGCATCTGAACTCTTCAATTCCTGTTTAATAATTGTAACCCATTTTTCCAACAGTTAAACAGGTGAGTTTTAGCATTTTTAAATCTATTCAGTTGATCTCTGGGTCTGGCGGGTCGCACTTTTAGCTTAGCTTTGCATAAATCATTAAATCGGATTAGACCATTAGCATCTCTTTCAAGAAATTCAAAAAAGAGTTTTGATAATTTTCCCGTTTAAAGCTTGACTCTTCTGTAATTTCATAATGTACTAAGACAGGCAGAAACAATATTTAATTTTCTAGGTCGATAAGGTTAGATTATTCTGGCATAATAATCAAGGAGCTTTGCTGCTGTACCATGACTGCAGCAGTCGCAACTTTTTATTTTTTTGTCAGTCTCAGTACATAATGTAACTACAAAAGAGTCAAGTTTTAATTAAAAAATTACTAAAACTCTTTGTTCATTTTAGAGTGAGATGCTAATTTGATTCAATTATTTATGCTAAGCTAAGCTAAAAGTGCTTGTGCCAGACACGAAGATTGAATGGATAAAAAAAATGATAAAACTCAGAGGTTTAACCTAAGGTGAGTAGTAAAATTAACCCATTTTCAAAAAAAGCTGAGTTTTTCTTTAATATACGGTCAACACTACTTCATAAATATACAAGAAAAGATTAATGCACAGACATATTACATATAGTTGACATTTCAGTTCATATTTATAATAAAGCATCAGTTACAATATTCAATAATTCACCATTCTGAGTCCTTCTCCTCTACACAGCTTCTCATATTTCCTCTTCTCCGGGAGATATTCCTTCTTCCCATCTGATGTTTCTTGCTCCTTCTTGCTCTCTTCCTTGGTGCTCTGTTCCTTCTCTGCCTTCTTCTGTTTGGCTAGCTGGTAGTCAAAATATTTTAGGTTCCCAAGTGCTCGCTGGTGCTCCGGATCTATAGAGCAGAGATAAATATTTGAAAAACTTAGTAATAGCTAGGACAACTGTTGGGTCTAAAATAGGCATTCATGAAATTCTTCAGAGCAATGTGCATAAATATTATAGGTTATTATCAGGGCCGGATTAAGAAAATATTGGGCCCTGGGGCTATAATGCAAACCCAAGTGCCCCATTCAAAAGTAGCCTTTTTTGCTGCTGTTATTATTATTATTAATTTACTAATTGATATTATTATATAAGGGTGGTGTGGTGGCTCAGTGGGTAGCGCTGTCACCTCACTGCAAGAAGGTTGCTGGTTCGAGCCTTGGCTGTTGACATTTCTGTGTGGAGTCTGTATGTTCTCCTCATGTTGGCGTGGGTTTCATCCGGTTGCTCCGGTTTCCCCCACAGTCCAAACATATGGGCTATAGGTGAATTGGGTAAGCTAAATTGTTCGTAGTGTATGTGTGTGTGTGTGAATGAGTGTGTATGGGTGTTTCCCAGTGCTGGGTTATGGCTGGAAGGGCATTCGCTGTGTAAAACATATGCTGGATAAGCTAGCAGTTCATTCCACTGTGGCGACCCCTGATTAATAAAGAGACTAAGCCAAAGGAAAATGAATAAATGAATGCTGAAAACCTGTAACCATTGACTCCCATAGTAATTGTTTTTCCTACTATAGAAGTCAACGATTTCAAGTTTCCAGCTTTCTTCAAAATATCTTATTAAGGTTTGCAAACAGGGTTAGTAAATGATCACAGATTTTTCATTTTTCATCTCTTTAACCTCACTCATGGACCAATTTCGAAATCAAACCTACACCCCTGTATGTATCTGTAATGTGGACATCAGCCACAGTCTTAAATAAAGCAGACTTACCCACAGTAAGCAGTCTCTTAGTATATTCCAGAGCTCTCTCCAGCTCCCCCTGTTGGTAGACAGAGTAACTGAGGTAATCCAGAGCGGTGGCAATCTCAACGCTGGATTCCTCTCCTTCATCCAGCTGCTTGAGCGCCTGGGCCATCCACAGCTCCGTGTGATAGTAGTCTGCGTCAGAGTAGGCGATTTTTCCCAGTTCAAAACAGTCCTCTACGGTCAGGGTGCTTTTAAATGGTAGACCTGTATTAACACCTGCAAAAACAAAAACAAAAAACAAAATTTACTCCAAAAAAGTAACTGGTTACTGATTACATCATTCAAATTGTATTAAAATTACTTTATTTATTTACTAGGTGTGAAAAGTAACTGAATTACTCAATAATTACTCAATACTATTACTCGATACGATACCATTACTCAACACTTGATAATTACTCTATATGATACTCGATACTATTTAAAATCCCTATGAATCTAAGTGAAGTTTATTTATGAACTAATTTCGAGAGGATCACGTGCTTATGATTGCTTGCAGCCGGCCCCACATTATTATCAGATTATTATCAGATGACTACTAAGCCACTATAAATACCCCAGCCGACGTTTCTGTGCGAAGTTTACACTTTCTCCCAGTGCTCACGTGGGTTTTCCCCAGGTTCCCCGGTTTCCTCCCACCGTCCAAAAACATGCAACTTAAGTTAGTTGACTAATCCAAATCAGCACCATAGACATGCTCCTTGTAAGTTGTAACCTCTTAAGAGCAATCACTATCTGTTCATTAGCTACTACAGCAAGAAAGTTCTCAAGATCTACCCGAGCTCAAACTCCCCTCTCGCCTTGCAAACGGGAGGGAGCCCCGTGCTCCAGGATCTTATGAGCTCAGGGCTCTCTCCTGGGACAGCATGCCAAACAAGCTTTATAATCAATCATCAGCTAAGTGTGAACTCTTGAAATGCATAAACAAATGAAAATAAATGCGTTTAATTATTTACATTTGAGCCAAATGAATATTTTCATTTTCCAAAATATATTTGCATTTTGTTATGCTGCTTCTTTGAACTTAATAATCCAGAACTGTTGATATTTACAGTATTTAAGGCAAGAACATCATAAGTAAATTACATAAAAAATAAAAAAGTAATCCCTTTGGATTTTTACTTGTGGAAAAAAGTAATCTAATTACAGTAATTGGTTTAACCTAACAAAATAACCAAATTAACCCAACTAATTAACCCAGTAACTAATTACACCCAACACTGGCTATGAGATACAACTGCAAAGAAGGCATGTCTGAAAAATGGTTGGAAAGGAACAAACAAATATAAAAGTCAATATTACCAGGCAACTCTCCAGAAGAGATGGTCTGTGTGTCCAGTTTATATGTGTCCTGCAGTCGGAGGAGGGCTTTTGCTGCACCGTTCTGGTCTTCATCATTGGGGAAGTACTGGCGCTGAATGGTCAGGTTTGAGATAAAGCCTAAAAGAAAATGTTTTTATCATTTCATTAGAAAAAACATATCTTTAAAAAGAAAAAAAATTGCATATTTTTTTTCGATGTTTGACGTGATCACAAATTAAACATGAAGACAGTGTGGAACATATAGTAGCCCCGCCCCTTTTTAAAAAACAACCAATAGTGTTTAGTTTTTATCACAGCTCTTCCAGTGAGAGTGGTTGAGCTCAAATGAGAATCGTCTTGAAGGGGGCAGAATATGTCAGATATTAGAGAGCATTTGATTGGTTATGACTTGATGAGAAACTGAGCTATGAGGTAAAAAAAATTTTAATAAAACTAAAACAGACCACCTCAGACCGCATTAAAACCCCTAGTAAACACCCATCAAATCACATCAGACAATGCTAGAACTAATTTAGATGTCTGAATCCTCCATTGATAGCTAAATACGATGCAAGGCTATTAATGCCATGTTAATGCAGTTGTTACTAGGTTTTAATATCTGAATGCTTCATGACATATTTGAAAGAACAGTTTACCAATCATGTCAGCTATTTGATATATTAAAATAACACAAGGTGCATCAGTTGTGAATGTTGACCAAATAGATGTAAATGAATTACAGTGATACTAACCATCAGACATGTCCTTGAGCACTAGATCTTCCACTTCACCCCATTCTGTGTTAAGTCGCTTCATGAGTTTAAAAGCATTGACAGGATGACCCAAAAAGCCCTCTGGATCCTGGACAGCTGTGGCTGTTAAAGCATCGAGCTTCTCTGCCCACCTGACAATGCAAACATTGTTTCAGACTCCGACTCAACCATATACAGCTTATACACAGTAAGATGTTCACATAGGGCTGTATTAAAAAATAATGTCCAAAAAATAAACAATAATAAAGTGTATTTTTCACATTTTTTGTCAAATGTGTAGAATGGTTGATATCAAGCATTTAAATTATGCTACAATATTTGAATATATTTACTGAATATATAAAAATATCTATATTGAATATTTATAATACATCATATCAATATTCATTTGATTGATACATCACTCTTGCACTGATACCTTAAAAACATAAAAAGTAAACAAATCTTTCTGACTGGTTTCATGTATTTAGTTAAATCTAGAAAAAGTTGAAAAAAGAAAATAACAACTATAAACTGGCTTAAGTGGGCTTAAATGGGTTAACCTTATGTAACAAATATAGATAACTAAAACAAAAGACTGCATTAAAAAACAAAATTCTGAGCTGAAATCGAAAAATCTGGACACACTTGGCTGAAAACAAAAAGCGAAACTTTAAAATCCGGGCTTCTGCAGTTTTCCCCAAGTTAAATATAAGACTTTTTAAGACATTTTAGACTCGTAAAGGGCTAAATGCTGAGGAATTTTTCAAATAGCCCAGATGGAAAAGATTTATTAATTTGCCCCCTTAATAAAAAATCTGAATTTAAATACATTTATTAATACAGTAATAATAAAAAAAATATTTTAGATATTTCTTAGCGAAATATTTTAAATATTGTGTAAAAACAAGTAAGCTCTACTTGTATCCATACACTTTTTTCCCAATATAAATTTTCTTTAAAATAAACAAACGTTTAAAAAATTTTTTTTAACTATAATAAATTAAATCTATGCACAACAATCTGTCCAAGTCGGTACATACATGGAGCACTTTTAAACTAATGTTATTGTAAGGAAAATAAATAAATCATTATGGTAAATAAAGTTCAAAATTTCCTTTTTAAATAATAAGTTTCATTAAGTTGGATTGTATGGGTTTCGGCCAGATTGGATAGCAATAAATGAACAAAGGAAAATTAGGACCTGTTTAAAAAGATTTAAGACCTACAACACAATATTTAAGTAATTTTAAGATTTTTTTAGGGCCTGAAATTTGGATTTTGAGATTTAAGGCATTTTAAGACTTTTTAAGACCCTGCAAAACCCCTGAAATGCTTTGTAATAATTACTTATTTTATTAAATAATATATAAAGTATTTTCAATTTAACTCAATAGCTTAAAATTAAACTTATTTTAAAAAGCACTAGCCAATAAAATAACCACATTTCATAGACAGAAAAAAGTTTAGACAGTAAACTAGTCGAGAGGCTTCATTTTACCAACTTTGCCATGACAGCAAAGTAGAACTATTGCAAGCAGCTACATAGAAATGTCGTGTTGATGCATTATTTGACAAGTCTTTGCTTTTCTGGTGAGTTTGTGTGGTTAATGCATAGATAAGTACGTGTAAATGAGGTCAATCGTGCATGCAAGCTACACTGTTCTTGCGCTTTGGTCACTGCAGCAACAAACCACACACCATTAAAATGAATGGGTTTCATAGTGCAGCGCTTTCCACGTCAGGTCAGAAAGCTCCTTCACGCTGCCCAGTGACTACAATTTTTTATTCTCAGCTTATATTGTCTGCCATTTTTTTCTATATTGGCAAATAATTGCCCACATTTGATCAAATTCAGTGCATTCTTAATAAAACATAACTTTAAAAAAACTAAATCATACATTTTTGCATTAAAACTATTTCATTTTAGTTATTTGATTTATACTACAACTGAAATTACTGAAATAAAAACATTTATAAATACTATTTAAAAATCAAACAAAAAACTAAATAGATATTAATTCATTAAGATATAAATTTATATAAGTATACGTACATAAACAATATACAGTTGAAATTAAAATTATTATTAATAAATATTACTCTTGAGTTATTAGCTACCCTGTACATATTTTTCCCAATTTCTGTTTAACGGAAAGAACATTTCTACACATTTCTAAACACAATAGTTTTAATAACTAATTTCTAATAACTGATTTGCGTCACAGTGGTGCAGTGGGTAGCACGATCGCCTCACAGCAAGAAGGTCGCTGATTCGAGCCCCGGCTGGGTCAGTTGACATTTCTGTGTGGAGTTTGCATGTTCTCCCCATGTTTGTGTAGGTTTGTGTGCTCTACAGTCCTAAGACATGCGCTATAGGTGAATTAAACAAACAAAATTGGCAGTAGTGTATGTGTGTGAACGTAAGAGTGTTTGAGTGTTTCTCAGTGTTAGGTTATGGCTGGAAGGGCATCCGCTGCGTAAAACATATGCTGGATAAGTTGGCGGTTCATTCTGCTGTGGCAACCCCTAATTAATAAAGGGACTAAGCCAAAAAGAAAATTAATGAATGAGTAATAACTGATTTCTTTTATCTTTGCCATGATGACGTACATAATATTTAGATATTTTTCCAGATACTAGTATTCAGCTTTTGTTCTGTAGATAATCGAAAAAATATAATGCTTAAGGGGGGTAATCATATTGACCTTAAAATGATTAAAATGATTTTAAAAATTAAAAACATATATTATAGAAAATATTGTGAAAAAAATCTTGCTTTGTTAAAAAAAATTTGGGAAATACTTCACAGCAGGGCTAATAATTTTGAATTCAACTGTATATAAGCTTTAAATAAAAATGAATTAGTAAACCCTAAATAGTATCTGAACAAAACACTCACATGGTTACACCCCATAGATATCACTATTGTCAGAATTGTTGACAATTACAATTATGATTAAATTAAATTTAAAACTTAGCAGAGTTCGGGAGATGTCTATTATTAACACTTCACAATATTAGAGCGTCATTACTGCAAATTCAAACAAGTTCTACTTGTTAATACCATAATAATAAATGTCACTCACTGTTTGACTTGCTCTAGTTTGCTCTCCTCTGCTTTGATGTAGTCTTTTAATGATGTCACCAGGTCTTTTTCTGTGAACAGCAGATCTGTCATGTGACCTGAAAAAACACACAGCATGAGCATTAGTGATCAGTGAATAATCAGTGTAATTCTCCTGCGTTTTCTAATCTGATGTAAAACCAGTGAGAAATGCTCATCAGCACAAGGATTTAGAGCAGGGGTCTCAAACTGCTAGCCCGCAGGCCATTTACGGCCCACAACTGAGGTCAAAATATAACAAGATTCGGCTCGCCAAAACATATATATTTGAACCACTATCATTGCTGTGCAGTCATGTCTAGCCACTTGTGGTTTTGAGCCGCCACCTAGTCGACAATTAAAGTACTGCATTCGGATCAGTTTTACTTTCATTTTCTCTCAGTCTATGGTGGAGGAGAGGGGTCTGGCTGCAGACTCGGTGCAGATGCAATCTGAGCTGCATTCAATACTTTTTTAATGCCCACACCTAACCACACCCCTAACCCTACCCCTCACAGTGACGTCACTAGCTCCATTAAGTGCATTCTGTCTGACACTGCATCTCTGGGCGATGCAATCTCAACTTGCATCATAAAGGCTGCATCCAGATACAATTGCGCACGTGTTTTATTACTGGGGCTGATTTAAATGTTAAAAAATATGTCTGTAAGTGCTCTATTTTTACTAAAGCAAAATTTTCCTAAATATTCAAGGGTCGTTTAATTATAATCAGTTTTATACTGTATTTTGTTGTACAAACACTTCTTTGTGGCTTACTTGTTATGCTGGTGGTGTAACAGATATGATCATTTTGATAATATTCGATTTAAATGGTCTCATTTAATAGATTTTCCTCATATTTCCTTAGGATTTGCATAAAAACTATGTATATTAGTCAAATTGTACTGCTGGTTGAATTGAACTTGTTAAAGTAAATGTGAATATGTACATACTTTTCCCCTCTTTGTTGTAGTTTTACAAAAAAAAAAAAAGAAAAATATTGAGAAGAACAATTGCCAGTAAAGTCACTTAAGCTACCCAAACTGCTTTCTGCTGTTCTTGTGCTATTGCACAATACAATTGGTTGGGAGAGAATAATTATTAAGGCTATTATTTGTAGTATTTTCATAGCTACTTACACTACCCCTACAATATGTACAACAACAAAAAACAAAAGCGAGAGTTTTGACTGCATATACTCTGAGTGTGTGTCTAATGCTCGACACACAAACACACAACATGCACAACAACCACAGATATATTTCAGCAGCTGATGTGTGACACGATAAACATGCTGATTTGCGTTATCACTGGTAACAGGTAATGCTTGAGATATAAATGTCATGTCTATTGTCCTAAGACGCATCATTTACGTCAGGTTTCCGCTTTATTTCTTGTGCTTGAATGTTAAAACGGCCCTCCTATGAATTGTCAGTCACTGAAATAGCTCCCCGCCAATTTGAGTTTGAGACCCCTGGTTTGGAGGATTACTGTGCTGTATGTTCCCTCTTAGAAGCCATCAGTAGTAACATTTCAAACTTTGATTAATAAAAAAAAGTTTGCATACCAATGGAAGTGAAGAAGTCATTGTGCGCAGAGGCTGACTTTAGCAGAGAGATGAGTAAAAAACAGCACACACTCCTAACTCCCATCATCACACTTTTCCACACACAACCTGAAAGAGATCAAAAATGAAAAAAAAAACAGTTACATTATGGCTCTTTGAAATGCTTGGTTCTGTTATTGTGTCACTTAATGGCACAATTATTATTATTATTATTTTATAGACTGTAAAAAAAAGTAGCTGCAGAGCTTTTTTTTGTTGATGCAACTTAAATTGAGTCAAGTGTAATACTTGGGTTAAAAGTTGAGCCAACTCAAAAAAGCTGTCCAGCAAGTTGCCTTACAATTTTAAGCCGAGTCAACTTTTCTGCTGAACTATATATTTGACCTTTGCAGGGTTATTATGATAAAACAATAACATTACAATAAAAATGATGTAAAGCATTTTATTAATTGCAAAGAAATAAAATCTGAATAAAAACAGATGAAAAAATTAATTAAATATATAGATAATAAAATGTAAATAAATGAATTAATTAATTTTCCTTCAGCTTAGTCCCTTTATTCATCAGGGGTGGCCCCAGCGGAAGGAATCACCAAATTATCCAGCATATGTTTTACACAGCGGATGCCCTTCCAGCAGCAACCCAGTACTGGGAAACACCCATACATTATCACATTCACAAACATACACAACGGCCAATTTAGTTTATTCAGTTAACCTTTAGCGCATGTCTTTGGACTGTGGGGGAAACCGGAGGAAACCCACACCAACATGAGGACAACATGCAAACTTCACACAGAAATGCCAACTTGCCCAGCTGGGATTCGAACCACTGACCTTCTTGCTGTGAGGCGACAGTGCTAACCACTGAGCCACCATGCTGCCCCATGTAAATAAATGATAAAATAAAATGTCTTTTTTTTTTCACTCTTGTTTATTCTGTCAGAACAGGTAGAACAGGACAACCACTCAGGGCTCTTTTATGTGCTGTGCCTGTATTCAGTGTATTGTGTTTGCTATTGTGTTGCTATTGTTTGAAATGTTCTATACAGTTTTACATTATCAGCTTATAATATAAGATTATAATGTGGAGGAATTAGCTTGTTATTTGTTCGGTTGTCTGGTGGATGCAGAGAAGACAAACATTGAGATGTGAAGAGACTTTAGAGTGTTATTAAGTTAAAGTTTGTATATTTGTACATTGGTTGACATGACTTTTTGTCATATATTTTTTAGTCTTTTAAAAAAACTTTTAAAGAAGTATGGACAAGGATAAATATATACAATTCTTTCAATTAAATGCATATCTGGATTGGAATCAGTGAAACTTTTGTCAGGCCAATTAAACATTTGACAGAACAAAATAGAAAGTAATCAGAATAGTATCTCTACCATTAAAAAGCAATCATTTACAGCTCAAATAACAGATTTCCCACAAAAGGCATTGAAGCAGAAGAGCTAATTGTTTATTTAAACCCCTTCACTGAAATGGGTACATTACATCTAAATGAGGAATCACTAAAAAGCTATGAAATCAAATATACACACAGCTAAAAACACACTACATACCAGCAAATTGGTAAATCAGGAACTGACCACAAAATCTACTGAGTTCAACACAATACAGTTCAAGTTTTCACAATACAGGAAGTCTGTAACCCATATGCATGTTGCTCAAGCATTCGTTAAAGGGAGAGTTCACCCAAAAACCCAAATGTATGCTATTCCAAACATGCACGCATTACTTTACTATGCAGAAAATAAAAGAAGGTACTGGGAAGAACACTGGGAACCAAACAACTATCAATGTGTACAAATTATAGACAAAAAAAGTCTAAACATATCAATATTTGGGTGAGTAAATGACAGAACTCTCATTTTTGGGGTGAACTAAAGCCTAGTTTACAGAATAATAAACAGCTGTTGTTTGTATTTCTGCAGATATTACTCAGCAGTGTGGCATACAAGAACATGAGACATGACAAGTTGTTCTGTGCCAGACAGGCTGTCCGCTCAAAACCCCACTGGCACTGTGAAAGAACGGGCTGCCATCAGCATTCACTTAGGCTGAAAATACAGTTTATAAATAGGGCAGAACAACCAAGCAGATTGCATGCCAAACTACTTTCTTACCATAATAGTTTGCAACTTTTACTTTCGAAAAGATGCTGCATCATGTTGCAATTTGCAGACTGACTGTTCGTTATAATGACTGTCCAATAGTTGAAATGAATAAACACTATGCAAAAGGATTATTAGTGCATGGCATATTGCAGTGCATTGATAAGAGCATGTCAAATGTTGATAACTGCACTAAACAAAATGTGTGGGCAAAAATAAGAAACCCTTTGAAAACTGATTTACTAGATAGGTGTATGTGTTTGAGTAAAATGCTGATATTTCACTGTAAAACATGCTGGGTCGCACAATTCCTTAATGATGTACCTACATAAATCCATTAAGTTAACTTGATTGTTTATACAAATATATGTGGATTTAACATAAAACAATAAAGTTGTCCAAAAAAACTTGTGTCTCATCTCATGTTAAATGAGTAGTCTGAACAAGCAGCAAAAGTCAGTAATAATAAACATATTGTCATTTTGTAGCATTTTTACCTCAGAAAATACCTATTGTTTCCATTTATTGTGACTGAAAATCAGGGTTGTTCCATCAATATTGTTTGCTCATAAATGCGCACAAAAGTATTCTCGTATATTTGTAATACTCAGATTGAACCACTGAGGGCATATGGTCTGTTCTGAGGATTTTTTTTAATATTTTTTCTGGACAATCTTGAACGACTTGAACATGGCTGTCTATGGAGGATGAGGGAGCTCTCTGATTAAATCTATAATATCTTAATTAGTGTGAATGAGTAGGCATGGAACAATAACCGGTTTCAACATTGCAAAAAAGGCTTTTCTTACTTAGATTTTTTGTCTTTTTTGACTAAAAACAAGACAAGTAAGTAAAGCATTTTTTTGCAGTGAAGGTTTACCGTGGTTTGGAAAGGTCAAGGTTTTAAAACCGCCAAAATTTTCTGTTATACCATTCCTAAGGTATATGTAGGGTTTTTTTACATGTTTTTCAAAATTGTTTAAATAAAAAATGTTTTTTTTTTTTGTTTAGTTTTTTGTTTTTTTAGGGCAACAGTATATTCATCAGAAAAGTAACCTCCACATCAAAAGCTACTGGTCCAAAATATTTTAAATGTTTCTTAAAACAAAATATATTGTGTTCAATGAGGGAAAAACATTGTTGTTTTTTACCCAGATATTTAATACCGTGATATCCTAAAACCGTGATATTTTAATCCAAAGTAACCATACCATCAGAATCTTATATCGATCGGCCCATGCCTACTGATGACATGAGGGTGAGTAATTAATAACAGAAAATAATTTTTTGGATTAACCCTTTTAAAACCTTTTTTTAATTCATTCATTTTCTTTTCAGCTTAGTCGCTTTAATCTGGGGTCGCCACAGCAGAATGAACTGCCAACTTATCCAGCATATGTTTTACACAGCGGATGCCCTTCCAGGCGCAACCCATCACTAGGAAACATCCATACACACTTATTCACACTACGGACAATTTAGCTTACCCAATTCACCTATACCTCATGTCTTTGGACTTGTGGGGGAAACCGGAGCACCCGGAGGAAACCCACACGAACACGGGGAGAACATTCAAACTCCACAAACATGCATGGGCAAACATGGGCGCAAACTGACCCATCCGGGGCTCGAACCAGCAACCTTCCTGTTGTGCTACCGACTTGTAATGCTAGGCGATTGTGCTACCCACTGCGCTACTGTGCTGCCCCTTTTTTTATTGTGTTTACAAAATAAATTACAGAAACATGAAAATATGGCATATTTTTCTTATTATTATTTTGATATATTATTATAAAATTGATAGTTCTGTGTTTGAGCAATATATATGTCATTTTTGGTCCCACTTTATTTTAAGTGGCCTTAATGTACTATGTATTATAATACATTTAATTAAATAATTTGTTTAATAATGTTTTTAAACTGTACTAAAATAATTAAATTTATAAACAATAATCTTATATATGTGAAGACATCTTTAATAAATAAAATTCTGCACATTTATAATTACACTGTTGACCACCCCTAAATGCTCAAAAAAAAAATCACTTTTGCTGCTTTTTCAAACTACTTATTTAAAATGAGTTGAAACAACACAATTTGTAATTTTTTTGGGGGGCAACTTAAATGGTAAATCTATTTAAATTTATAAAAACGATTAAGGCCATACTCACACTATGTACAGTTGCCTTGAACCGGGCCAAAGCACGCTTGTCCCCCCTCCCGTCTTCCCCGATGGCCCGCACTCACATTACATTCGGGCCTGGGCACGCTTACGTCATCGATGATGCGCTGTTCAGTAAGCGATCTCGCTCAGCACAGTGGAGATTTCTTTAGTTATATTGTTTAAGTCGTTTGATATGCGGTGACGTAGTCAAATATTTCGCCGAACAGATCAGCCACTTTTGACACTCATAAACAATCATAAAGTCCTCGTGCTGCAGGAATTAGGAGGTTTGCTGAAGCTGCAGCTGTCGTGCAGTGAGGGGTTTGTGTCTTTAATAATAATAATCTATGACAGTTTGCATTCATTGAACAGTACGAATGATTAATTAATCCATATGAAACAGTCCCTTAAAAGTCACGTCTCGCTTTCATTCACGTTTGCACTCAAACTGTAAGCGTACCGCGCCTGAGCCCAAGTGAACCTCGCTCAGGCCCACCTCTTCCAACCAGGCCAGGGCCGCCCAAGTCTTCTCAATTGATCCGGGAAACGGTCCTGGGTACGGTTCGGATGGCATAGTGTGAGCACACCCTAAGTTATTTTAAAAAATTTGTGTTGTTTAAATTAAAATTAATTTATTCATTCATTCATTTTCTTTTCGGCTTAGTCCCTTTATTAATCTGGGGTCGCCACAGCGGAATGAACCGCCAAATTATCCAGCATTTGTTTTACTCAGCGGATGCCCTTCACTTAATTTACCCATTCAAAATTAATTTGTTCATTTTCCTTCGGCTTAATTTCCTTATTCATCACAGGTTGCCACAGCGGAATGAACCACCAACTTATCCGGCATATGTTTTACACAGCGATGCCTTTCCAGCTGTAACCCAGTACTGGGAAACACCCATCCACACTCATTCCCACACACATACACGATTTAGTTTATTCAATTCACCTATAGCACACGTCTTTGGACTGGAGCACCCAGAGAAAACCGATGCAAACACAGGGAGAACATGCAAACTCCACACAGAAATGCCAACTGACCCAGCCGAGACTCGAACCAGCAACTTTCTTGCTGTAAGGTGCTAACCACTGAGCCATCATGTTGTCCTTTCTTTAACCTAAATTATTAACTGGAACAAAACAGCAGTTTCTGTGTATATTCGAAACTAGACAATCTGCGCTGACCTAAACATCATTTAAATCTTCTGGGGTCAAAAAAAGCTACACAACACACAAAAAACATACTAATGCAGTACTCAGATTTTTCTAAACACTCGACCATCTGTTTAAGGCTTAACAGCTGCTAAAACAAGAAGTACAAGAATTGATGAAAAAAACACAAAGACCTAAAACTAGTAGCACATTTCCAGATTCTTACTGTGAAACAAGTGCCTGGTAAAAAAATGCTGTGCTTTATCCAAACCCAGAAAGACAAGAATGTGATCAGAACATGTGACTTGACTAAACCTTTGAGAAACTAGTATTAACTTGCACTGAAAGCTTGCTCTAAAAGGCTGCAGTGAACATATAAAAAAAAAAGTAGCCTGGGGTTAAGTCAAAAAAGGTTACTAGATGCGGTCACCCACAACTAGGGCTGCACAATATATTGTTTCAGCATTGATATCGCAGTGTAATCATTCACAATAGTCACAATATGCAATGTTGAGTTTATATTATAATTTATCATTTGCATGTGTTTTTCATGCCTGTGATTGCATGATTTTAAAAGCATTCAGGTATAAGAAATTGTATCATTTGTGACCTTAACTACGATTCATTTTATTGAGTTATTTTGATCATTCAGTTACTGTACTTGAATACTGTTAGACTCGGGAAACCATAAAACACTTTATTTCAATTGTATCTGTTTCTTGATTGTATTTATAGTAGAGCTGTCAATTGATAATAAAAAAAAATTACTAATTAATCACACTTTTTTGTGATTAATCATGATTAATCACGAATCCAAAAAAATAAAAAATCCAAAATACAGGCACTCCAAATATGGAAATTGGAAAATTATAATAATAATAAAGTATCGGATACAAACAATTGTACTCATTGTAAAGTTGTATTGTGAGTTGAGAACATTAATTATAAAGTAGAAACAATTTTGCTTAGAGAGAGAGGGAGAGAGAGAGAGAGAGAGAGATAGCGCACTCCCTTTAGATGATGCAACCTTAATTGTTTTATACTGAAACTTTCCTTCTAAAAGCGCTTCCTTGGTCTTTGCACATTAAACACACGCAGAGCCGGAGCAAGCTGAATTGGCGATCTAGGCGAACGGCGATCATGCTGCCCTCAGCCCGAAAGTGAAATAGAAAGTGACCGGTTTGCGGATGAAAGTGAGGACCGGGAGGGAGGGGGTGGGTGTTGCGGATGAAAGTGAGGACCAGGGGGTTTGCTCACCATTCTGCCACCTAGGTCCCCTCTATGGACGCGCTGGCCCTGAACACACGTCGACCACAACAGGAAATAAAAAAACTGCAACTGCATTAAATGCGTAATTTTTTTTAAGCCATTAAATATTTCAAATTAATCACCTGCGTTAACGCGCTAATTTTGACAGCCCTAATTTATAGATGAGTGAAAACCCTCACAACACATGCAAATACAGAAATGTACTGCAAATAGCACATGACCACAATGAAAATGTGTAGGGGGACCCCAAAAGGTTTATAGATTGTTTGTTAGATTTTATGGAGATGCACTCCCACTGCAAAATCAGCCCAATAAATCTAACATTATAAATTCTTTCCTAATAGAGATCATCTGAAATTGTATTCATATCACAATATTTATCGCAAAATAAAAAAATATTGCAATCTTACATTTTTCCAATATCTTGCAGCCCTTTCCACAACACACTAATAGTTAAGCCTCTTCCTAACTTTTATTTTGTGTGAAATTATTTTTGCAGCTATATAATAAACGACTAAAAAAGGTATCAATATCCAGTTTAGCATTACCCAAATTAACAATTGAAGGCATTTGTCAGCTATTTTAATATCTCATTTCTTCCATTTTGAATGCAGCTGTTAAAGTTAGTAGCATTTTGAGGAAAACTATTTGACATTTTTGTGAGTGATTATACTAATTATGAAAATGAATTTGATAAGCAGTGTTGGGGAAAGTTACTTTAGAAAGTAGTAAATTACAAAATTGAGTTACTCCCCAAAAAAGTAAATAGTTGCATAACTTAGTTGCGATTTATGTTAAGTAATGCATTACGTTACTTTTGAGTTACTTTTTTCTGACCTAGCTGAGACCTGATCTCTTTCAGAACTTGCAGGGGTTTTTTTCTTCTTCTTTTTTTATAGAGGAGCTTTACAAATAACATCAAATTGTATAACCTTCATTTTCCTTTAAAAAAACACCTAAAAAATTAATGTAGGATAATTTAATCTTCGAAATACTTCCTAACCCCAGAGCTCTACATGCTGTATATACAGATTAATGACATTTTAAAGCAATGCATTTGCTTTTTTTGTACCATGTCATATTCATTCATTCATTTTCTTTTCGGCTTAATCTCTTTATTAATCTGGGGTCGCCACAGCGGAATGAACCGCCAAATTATCCAGCACTTTTTTTATGCAGCGGATGCCCTTCCAGCCGCAACCCATCTCTGGGAAACATCCACACACACACTCATTCACACTCATACACTACGGACAATTTAGCCTACGCAATTCACCTGTACCGCATATCTTTGGTCTGTGGGAGGAAACTGGAGCACCCGGAGGAAACCCCCGCGAACGCAAGGAGAACATGCAAACTCCACACAGAAACGCCAACTGACCCAGCCGAGGCTCGAACCAGTGACCTTCTTGCTGTGAGGCAACAGCACTACCTACTGCGCCACTGCGTCGCCGACCCATGTCATATTAGTGAAGTAAAATCCCTGTCCTTTCAGATAATCATCTTTTCCTTTTCCTCCATGTGTTCAAAATAAATAGAATATTTCCACCATATGTAAGGCTCTGCCATCTTAATTTCTGTCTATTCCTGCATTCTCTCATTGCTTGAGGGAACATTTCAATTCAGCAATTTATTTTTTAAAAGCGAATTAACTAAACTAAACAGTAACTCGCATTACATTTTTAAAAAAAAGTTACTCAAATAATATTACATAAAATTTAAAAGGAATACATTACTTTACTCGTTACTTAGAAAAGTAATATTATTACGTAACTCGCGTTACTTGTATGCGTTACCCCCAACACTGTTAAGTATACACATTTTGTCAGGTTAGCTCAAATGTGCTGCTTCATATATAATAATAACTAAATTACTAGTCAAATTATTATTTAATACAATTTTAGGCTCCACTTTTGATTAAACAGAAATGCGTTTTCGGTGTATATTCATAGATACTTGCTGATTTTTAAGCGCACAATGGTAATATGTTAGCTACCATCCTACAACAGGAGTCATTTTCTCTAGGTGTACTTCTTTAAACATAGTCTGCTCTTACGTCAACTTATTTGACAAAAGTAATTTGATTATTATTAATATTAGAGGAGATAATATTGTTATTATATAATTATCATTGTTATTATTATATAATGTTATTGTTGTAATGTTATACAGTAGACAGGACATTTGTAAACTGATGTAGATTGAGTGCCACGTCCTTTCCCCTCCCCCTTCAAAACCCAAACATTTTACTAACTTTAACTTACAATGCTAACTTCTACTAACATTATTCGAATAGCTCATGTTGTTGTAAACCTAGTCCCTTTTCATTGTTGCAAATATATTTAGTATCTTCATATTTACCGAATAAATCTCTTTCATATCATGAAAAATATAGTCTCGTTATTTAAACGTACAATTATCGCGTTAAATGAACGTTATCCTGTCATTTTAGTTGTATAGACTGCTGGAAAAACCACTTGGCTTTAATATTACTGTTATTCGTGTTACAAACAACTCTTTGATATCCAGTGTACTGTAGGAATCTCTACCCTAGCGTTACTGTACAAATGATGGCTGTGATTTTACAACCGCACTTTATTGTTTTGAAAACAAAAAGCAAGACGGGTTTTTCATCGACTATGCTGTCTCAAGTCTACGAGAAATGAAAAACATACATAAATAAATGTTTTGGGAACCGGCATTTTTACAAGAAACATCTAAGCAACGAGACTCGGGAAAACTATAGGGAAATGTGCAGGGAAATTTCTAGACTGTCTTGGGGCTTGTATGGTCTTGGGAGCATGCGATCGTTTCTACATATGTTTACTTTAGAATAATAAGCAGGTCCACTTACTGTCGCTCCTAGAATAAGTCGATAAAGCAAACTCGATCAATGTTGTTCGGTTAGCTCCAGTCCCTCTTTCACTCCTCAGCGGTCGGTCGGTTCGCTGTGAAAGATCCGCGCAGATGAACTGGAGAAAAATCCACTGAAGGCAAATAATTGAGTGCAGCGCCATCTGTAGTTCATACTTAGCAACTACAGCACAGTTATAATGTAGCGTTTACTTGTTTATTTGAAAAAATGTATTGTTAAATTGTATTTAATGTTGTTTATCTATTTTTATTCAGTAATTTATTTGTTTGTTTATTTGTTTTAATAACATTTTAGATGATTTATTTGAATTTTATATGATTATGTGTTATATAAATTATTTTAGGCGATGCGGTGGCACAGTGGGTAGCGCTTTCGCCTCACAGTAAGAAGGTTGCTGGTTGGAGCCTCGACTGGGTCGTTGTGGAGTTTGCATGTTTTCCCTGTGTTAGTGTGGGTTTCCTGCGGGTGCTCCAGTTTCGCCCACAAGTCCAAAGACATGCGGTATAGGTGAATTGGGTAAGCTAAATTGTCCGTAGTGTATGTATAAGAATGGTTGGGTGTTTCCCAGTGATGTGTTGCAGCTGGAAGGGCACCCGCTGCGTAAAACATATGCCGGATGAGTTGTCGGTTCATTTTGCTGTGTGGAGACCCCTGATTAATAAAGGGACTAAGCTAAAAAGAAAATGCATGAATTATTTTATTGTTTATCTTATTATTGTTGCTTGTTTATTTATTTTACTATATTCATTCATTCATTTTGCTTCAGCTTAGTCCCTTTATTCATCAGGGGTCGCTACAGCAGAATGAACCGCCATCTTTCCAGCATATGTTTTACGCAGCAGATGCCCTTTCAGCTGCAACCCAGTTCTAGGAAACATCCATACACATTCATTCACACTCAAACACTATGGCCAACTTAGTTTATTTAGTTCACATTTTCTGCATGTTTTTGGATTGTGGGGGAAACTGGAGCACCCGGAGGAAACCCACACTAACAAGGGGAGAACATGCAAACTCCATATAGAAATGCCAACTGACCCAGCCGGGCCTCAAACCAGCAACCTTCTGGCTGAGAGGCAACAGTGCTAACCACTGAGCCACTGTGTAGCCTCTTTTAGTTTTTTTTTATATTTAATTTTAGTTTTTAATATTTATTTTCAATAAAATTCCACAGATATTACTAGTTATCACTTTCATATAGCATAATAAGGATTTTTAATTAAATAATTTGTCTCTTTTCGTTTAATACTATACAAGATCATTATGAATATACATTTATATTTTGAATTTCATATTTTAAAACTATTGGTACAAAGTTAAAATAGCAAAATCCATACATCACTAAAACAAATATATATGAAAGGTGAATAAAATGTTACTGATATATTGAAATACTCTGGTACTGATACCTTCATATACATGTACTGTGATTTTGTTATTTTTCTAATCAGCCAATCACATGGCAGCAACTTCATGCATTCAGGCATGTAGACATGGTCAAGATGATCTGCTGCAGTTCAAACTAAGCATCAGAATGGGGAAGAAAGGTTAACTTATTTTAGTGATGAATGTGGCATGGTTGCTGGTGCCAGACGGGCTGGTCTGAGTATTTCAGAAACTGCTGATCTACTGGTTTTTTTCATGCACGTTCATCTCTAGAGTTTACAGAGAATGGTCCAAAAAAATTTAAAAAATATCCAGTGAGCGGCAGTTCTGTGGGCGCAAATGCCTTCTTGCCTACCTGAATATTGTTGCCGACCACGTCCATCCCTTTGTGACCACAGTGTACCCATCTTCTGATGGCTACTTTCAGCAGAATAATGCACCATGTCCTAAAGCGCGAATTATCTTAGACTGGTTTCTTGAAAATGACAATGAGTTAACTGTACTCAAATGGCATCCACAGTCACCAGATATCAATCCAATAGAGCAGCTTTGGGATGTGGTGGAAGAGGAGATTCACATCATGGATGTGCAGCTGACAAATCTGCAGCAACTGCATGATGCTATCATGTCAAAATGGACCAAAACCTCAGGAATGTTTACAGTACCTTGTTGAATTTATGCCACAAAGGATTAAGACAGTTCCGAAGGCAAAAGTGGGTCCAACATGCTATTAGTAAGGTGTACCTAATAAAGTGGCCGTGAGTGTATTTATATTTATTTCATTTATATTTTGTTGAGATATTATTACCATCATTGTTATTATTATTATTATTATTATTATTATTATTATTTTCCTCTATATTGTCTGTTTGGTTAATTTGTACGTGTTTGTTATAGTATTAACAATGGAAAAATAATAAAACATGTACTTTTATTTATTTATTTTTAACTACATGATGCATATCCCAAACATGCGATACATAGTTTGTATAATCATGTACAACAACAACAACAATAACAACAAAAACATTAAAGCTGCAAGCAGCGATGAAAGGGACCTCGCACCCTGGGCTCACCGCCGCCCGGTGGCCTCTGGATGACAGAGAACAGCGAACAATATTAATTTCAGCCGATATATAAAAAACCTAAGAAAAATCACAGATTTATGCCGAATTTCCTCCTCTCAGCAGGTGGCGCTATGACTGTGACTCAATATTGCCATGTAGACGTCTTCAGGAAAGGAATCTTACCAAACCTGTGAATTTTCAGACAAGTCAGACATTGTGTGAATGAGTTATAAGCCAAACTACCTTCTGTCAGCAGGTGGCACTATGACTGTGACTCAATATTGGCATGTAGATGGCTTCAGGAGAGGACTCTTATCAAACATGTGAAGTTTCAGGCTGATTGGACATTGTGTGATCGAGTTATAAGTACTTCCTGTTCCATGGCGAAGCGCTGATGTTTGTCAGTTCGCCACGGATACGCCCATTGGTGAAAACTCTAGAACTTCACAATATATCATCGCTAGAGCTTTCAGATAACACCACCCAAATTTGGTGATGATGCGCTAAAATTTGTGGAAGGAGTTTGTTATGCTGTAAAACACATCACTTCCTGCTGCCACCAGGTGGTGCTATAACTGTAACTGGATATTGGCATGTAAACCTGTTCAAGTCAGGACGGTTATCATACGTGTTAATTTTGAGGCTGAACGGATAATGCATGCCTGAGTTGTAGCAACTTCATGTTTCATGGCGAATTGTCAAAGTTTGCGAGGCCGCCACGGATACGGCCATCGACGAAAACTCTAAAGCTTCGCAATTTAACATCGCCAAGGCCTTTAGATGACAAAACCCAATTTTGGTGTTGATCGGATAAAATCCCTAGGAGGAGTTCGTTAAAATACAACGCCTGGAAATGGCAAAAACGCCACTTTTTTGCCGCAGGAAGTCAAAAATATCCGACTTCCTGTTGGGTTTGAGATATTGCTCCAAGAGACTTTTTTGTGTGGTTTGGCATGTTTGAGGTGTGTGCCAATTTTCGTGCGTGTGCGTGATTCGTAGCTCGTGGGCTAGTCCGTCACAAGCGCATAGGTGGCGCTGTCGAGTCATTTTGCCACGTCCACTACCGAAACATATAACAAACGTAAATTTTCGCCACTTCTGAGGCGTTAACTTCTGCTCGGTCCCTAATAAACAATGTACATTTTAAAAGACAAATCGACAGAGAGCGCTGTTTCCTTACTTTTACTTTTTTTCCCATACCGCCGTTTGCAGACCGCTTTTGATGACGTAATGACGTATTGCATATTACGCGGCGCGCATGCAACGTTTTCAGGAGCACAAAAACAATCATGTGTATTTGAATAAGTATATTACTTAGGGTTATAGCGTATTTCTTATGGTATAAAAACGTACATTTTACTGAAGTGGAGAACAGGATATTATTATTATCAGTATTTATTTATTCGAAATATTGCGGAATTGTGTGTTATGATACAGTAACGTTAACTTAAATGCGTTTTTGTGATTCATCTCGAAACCTTTTTCATCGTGCATTAACAAAAACTAACAGTCAAAACGTCAACCCGTGACACTGAAAGAATAGTTTGTATTGTCAGCTTGAGTTTGTTTCAAGGGCAAGTTCCTAAACCCACGACTTTTTAAAGTTTCAGTCTGTCAATGTGAATGTTGAAACCTTCATACATACATACAGGCAGTGTCTTGTGGGCATTTTAGCCATGCTGCAGTCTTTCAAGCTCTTCTACAGCTGTACCCTGGTGTTTTCTCGCCCCTGCTCCGGATATGTGTCTCGAACGAGGTCTGTCACGGTTCATTTCTAACATTAAATAAGTTGCCATGTCATACTGGAGTTATTTTACATAAATATAAGATATTGAGGTAAGTTGGTTTTATATTCACACATTCGTTCAGTGACAGGCCTATATTGTTTACCATGCTACTTTGAAAATTCGGTCACATACTGACTATATTTTAATAGCATGAAAGTATGACTTCACGACAAGAATACATTAGTAATATTTAATTGACTGTGAACAGTGTGGTACTTTGACAGTTATTGGCTGCTAATATGATTTTTGTTTTTGGAATTTTGCAAAGAATACTTTTTAAAAAATATAATATTAAGGAGAAAGTCAGAATGTGTGAAAATAAAACCAACTTTACCTTAATATATAAGGTAAACATTGTTACATTACAAAGTAAATTGGCAAATTACTTTAACAAACCTCACAAAACTGGTCAAGGACATGTATGTTTTATGTTTTACCCCTAAAATAATAAAGACAATTAAAAATTTTAATCAACATTTAAAAATGACAAACTACTTACTTAAATTGATCTTACACAACAGAGTTCTTGAGTTTTTTTGGGGGGGCACAACTTAATTGTTTTTTGTTCAGTCCCTTTAAATTTGTGAAAACTAATCAGTTAACTTAATTTTTTCATGTCGTTCCAACACAAATTGTGTAGAACCCAGCATTTCTTACAGTGTAAACTAAATAAAGATTTATATTTGACAATTAATTTAATATTTTTTTAATCAGCATGATGCAACGTGACATTTGTACAAAATTCCGTTTTCATTTGTTAAATGCATTTTTAGGTGAATAAATTAATTAGCAGAAATTAAAAATCCACCTCAACTTTTGATTTACTTTTATTTTACTTTCAAATTATCAATAATAATTATTAAGCGTTACATATAATAGCTATTTTTTTACCTTAAGTGCTTAATATGTGTCAAATATTTCTTTAGGTATCTTATGAGAATAAAGGAAGATGATGAGGCGTGTCGAGAGGCGCTGAAATCTGGCAGCGTTTTACTGTATCATAAACTCGCTCCTCTACTGCAGAAGACCAGAAGTGGGGTTTGCAAAGTGGCTTCTTTCAAAACCGCAGGTCTCAGTACAGCACCATATGAATATTTCCACCACAAAAGTTAGAAGATACTAGATCTAAATTTATATTTTGTGTGTCCCGATGTCTCTAGATTTGGAGCAAATTCTTGAGAAGGTTGGAAAGGTCAAACACTTTGTTAGTGAATCACTTCTTCTGGGATGCACCGACAAGGGTGAAGCACAGTTCTCTCTGGAAGTGGGTCAGTTAAAACAGTCATGTATTTCTACACTATGCTAAATCTTGTTTTTAACTATTACATATGGGAAGGTACATGGGTCATTCTACAGAATAGTCAGTTTTTCTGTCCCTAGACAGAAATATTACACTTAAAAGGTTAATAATTTCTATAGATTTTAAAATGAAAGTAAATGTTTTTGAAACTTAATTAATTTTTGAGTCATTATTGTGGCAATGTAAAATTTCAAGCACTACAAAATTGCCCAAAAGTACAGAAGAAAGCGGCTTGTTTTGAGGTCAGACACAGATTTTTCTACCAATACACTACCTGACAAAAGTCTTGTCATCGATCCCTGTTGTAAGGGCAAAAAATAATAACTTGACTTCTAGTTGATCATTTGAAAAAGTGGCAGAGGATAGATTTTTCTAATGAATCATCTGTTGAAATGCATGCCAATCAGACCATGACTTTATATTCTATATAAGTGACAAGACTTTTGTCTTAGCAAAATCAGACCTTACTGTCCTAATTAAATAAAAATAAGGCATGATCATATTTTATTTTGGTAAAATAAGCGTGATCTAGAGGCCTTTGATTCATGATGATTAACTAGAAGTCAACTTCTTATTTGTTGTTCCTAAAACTTGGATGGGCGACAAGACCTTTGTCAGGTAGTGTAATGTTATGTGATACAAATACAATAATGTATTCAAATTTGTCATATTTATCTCATGATTTTATACAAAGCTTTAGGATAATAATTTTTCATCTGTTGAATTTTGCTATGCTCAAGATTTAAGATTTAAAGGGGTGTGCCATTACTTGTTTATGAATGTTTTTCAAATATTTTACTTATAATAGCGCCTAATTAAACTAACATCATTAAATAACACTTAGTGAGCCTGATTAAAACAAAAAATTCTTCATTTCTTTATGCGTTGTATTATCAATAGTTTTATGTAACTCGTGACTTAACTTATGTGACTTCATGTGTTGAAAATAACATCAAGAAATAATATTTAATAAAAACTTTAATATTGCTCAAAAAAAATGGTACACATGATGAACATACAAAATATATCAAAAATCATTTCGCTGTCATTTATATGTTTAAGTCAAAAGGCAATTGATTCATGTAGTTTAAATGTTAGAAAAATAAATTAAGAGATTTTTGATGTTTTGCCATAGCAAAAAAAGGACATTTATGTGGAAAGACCCATATTTTATTTGGCAATAACTTTTGTGTTGTTTATTGCATTTTTTGACTAACAATAATTTGCTTGCTTCATACAATAGAATTCGAGCAGCAGAAATGAATGAGAATGTGAGCCATGTTTGATTGTTTCTGGAATTTGATTTAAAGGTGACCTATTATGCCCCTTTTACAAGATGTAAAATAAGTCTCTGATGTCCCTAGAGTGTGTATGCTCAAAACCCCCCACAGATAATGCTTTATAAGTTTTTGAAACTGCCCATTTTAGGCTTTGATCCTAATTGTGCCGTTTTGATGACTGTCGCTTTAAATTTAAATGAGATTTTTTCAAAAAAGGGCAGAGCTTCAAATGCCTGTGTGTCAGGATAGTGGCAGATTTTTAAACAAAACTTACATCCTATGCTAATGAAGAAGACATTGTCCCTAATGGGTGGGTTTTTCCCCCTCTGATGACATGTACAATAGTAGAATGCCAATCAGAGTGCTTCTGCAGACTGTTTTTATCAAGTGTGATACATTTTTACCATTAGAAGCTAGTTATTGTCACACTGTTGCCACACAACTGTGTTTAAATAAATAAATGTGATTGTTGTATAATTGGTCCCCTTAAAGAGTTTCGATTTCTTTTTTTTAAACAAAGTTGAAATTTAGAGTTTTGATGCAGTTCATGTCTTTTGTATGCTTTGTGTCCTGTCATGGAGATGTCTTCTTACTGTAGGTGATTTAGAGCGCAGTGCATTGGAGCAGGAGTGCAGAGGTACATTTGTGGACCTCAGGAAAGCTTTCTTCATGATAACTGCATCAGAGTCTTCTCTTGTGGCAAAAGTATGTACAAAAATTGACTAATTGATGAATGATTCAACCTTTTGTAATTGGGAACTGTTACAAATGACCTTTTTTTGCCTTTAAAACCTTTTATTTACATATTGTGTAGTGACATACAGCTACATTACAGCATATTTTACCATAAGATTACATTGTTTACATGAAAGGAGGAAAACTGTGGAAAAGAGAACAGGGAAAAAAGAAACAAAAAAAGGGAGCACAATTTCAGCAAATCCCAGGAAATATATGGTTGTATCAAATTGTATTTTTGCAGTTAAAGGAGACCTGTTAAATGTAAAATGAGTCTCTGATGTTCCTAGAGTGTGTATGTAAAGTTTCAGCTCAAAATACCACACAAATAATGTTTTCTAACTTTATAACTGATCCTTTTAGGCTTTGATCCTAATTGTGCGGTTTTGGTGACTGTCTTTAAATTTAAATAAGATTGTGCTCTTTTTAAAAGAGGGAGGAGCTATAAACGCCTGTGTGTCAGCATAGTGGCAGATTCTACTTTTTTTGATTTCATCATTTCTACACCAAATCATTAATACATTTTGTACTTATATATTTTAAGTCCACTTTAAATCACCATGTGAGTGCTGTTATATTTATTATAAATGATTTATTAATTTGCATGATTTATCAAAAAAGCTTTCCCTGCCTCTTGCAATGGCATATATGTCGAAGTATTCACTGGCAACTGTAAACCACAACAATCCGATGATCCAATATGGGAAGAGAAAATTACAGTAACTGGTTTTATCATGTAAACATTAAACTCCTTTCTTACAATCCACTGTAAGCTAATCTACACAACACTGAACCAAGTCCCGCCCTACATTTATAAATTTTTTTTGAGAAGCGTTTTTTTACTCGAATATGCTTCAAAATAGAAAAGAGAGACTATTTTAACTTCTGTGTCGTCTTTATGAAGATATTACTGCAAATACAGTTAGATTTTTTGTTTATTTGTTTTTTAAAGGGACAGGCTCTCCTCCGATGGCACCAGACCAATGGCTTTTGTAGTGCCACGGGGCAGCCCACCATCAGGAACCAATCAGGAAGTTTCAGAGTTTGCCAAAGCAGTGGCATCACCTACTACCCTAAAGTAAGCAGAAGCTTTTCGCTGTGTTAGACAGCAAGAAAACTGTCAGTCTGCACATGCAGTACATTTGATTAGGATTGGTGTTCTGATTTTTGTAAAAATTCCAGTATTGTTTATGAAGTCTATATTCATAATGCATCAAATATCAGCAAACAATAATAGATTGTACCAGTGATCAGATACAATAACGTTTTAAAGACAAATCTCATGCTAGCAATAAAGATGTTTGAAGGTTTAAAAATGGTTAGTTCACCCAAAATTCAAAATTCTGACATCAATTGCTCACTGTCATGTTATTTCCAAACCACAAGACTTTTATTCATCTTCAGAACACAAATGAAGATATCTTTAATAAACTCTGAGCAATTTCTTCATAGTTAAAACAAACTGGTTACACGTAATGTAATTACTTACATCAACTGAGAATATATTCTATATATATATTATAACATTTAGTAATGCATTATTAAAAATGTTGTGCTTTTTAAGCATTGCGAGTAAACAAGAACCAACAATGAACTTTATTATAACTACGTTAATAAAGATGAATAACTACTGTAATGTATTGTTCATTGTTTGATAATGTTAGGAGTTATGTTAGTAAATAACTAATGAACCTTATTGTGACCAATTTATACCATATTTGATGAAATTAGTTGAATTTCTCGTTGAATATCCTGCAAAAAACGTCGTTTCGTTTGTCCACTTACTGCATGAACACGTCTCTGTTTGTGCAGATGTCTCCTGTGGTGATTGTTCTGGTGTCTGATGGGAGCAGGTGTCTGCTGGCACGACAGGCCATGTTTCCTCCAGGCATGTACAGCGCGCTCTCTGGCTTCTGTGACATGGGTGAGGCACGCTTTATTACCAGAACAAAAGTACATGATTTTTAATGTACTGTAGTTTTGAAAGTACTATATTTTAAAATGTTATTTTATTACAAAAACTGCCCATATTCCTATTGTAATTACACTGATAAATGATGACTGCAACCAAGATTTAAAACCAAAATTTATAAAAAAGAAGTACCATATACAGTCATGTACAAACTTTTGGGAACGCTAGTAAATTCCATGGTTTACAGGCTGAGATCTGGAGCTGGTTGCACACTTAAAGGGATTCTAAGTTACAACTTACACACTACTAAATATTTTTGTGTTGCACCTCAAAATTTGCTTTAAACGTAACGCTATGCTCCAACTTAATATTTATGGCAGCCTCCCCTCCATGTATAACAGTAGAAAAGATATGACTAAGAGGTTAGTTCATCAAAGAGTTCATGACAATATTGAAGAATGATCTCCTTCCGCTAACGTCTTACAGTAATCCGTCTCATGCTCTCCACTCCTCTATGACCACCACCGCAGCTGCTCAGGATACAGCCTGGTCCAGGCCTATGGAAACCTCAGGAATAATAATAAAAAAAAGACTAACATAAGCGCAGATGCCGTTCAAATTATAATGTCTTTTGGGAAGTGTTCCCTGCTTCGGTTGCCCTAAATAATGCAGACTAACAATCCTTTAGAGGATTTGGATTTCAACAGCATTTGTGTTTTATGTGTATGCTAATGCAAAGAGATGTGTCTTTAATCTAGTTTTAAACTGACAGGGTGTGTCTGCTTCCCAAACTGTGCTAATTATTAACTGTGCTAATTGTTAATAGTATCCATCAATTAAAACAAGAATTTCTTCATGACTGAGTTCTTCTCCCTGCTCTTTTCTCTGCAGGTTAACAAATATTTGTTGCACATTTATGTAGCCAATAAAAAAAATGCAATCGTTTAACTGATACCATTAATCGTGTAAAAACGCACACTTTCGATTAATGGTAAATCGGTTATGATGAGCATCCCTAATTTTCGTATTACTGAACTTGTATGAATTCATACGAATTAGCCACTACACTGACAAAACCTAAAATAGTTACTTTCCTTGTGAGATCAGGCTAGTATTACTGAAAAATCTTTATTTTATTTATTTTTTAAGTTCTAGAAGTCATAATTGCAATTTTGGAAAACTTGACAGCGTGCTGTTATTTTTTAGAGAGGAGAGGCTTTCCTCTGGAACCCTTTCCAAGTTGGCACTGTGTTAATACACACCAAGGCTCCAAACTGACAAATCGTCTGCTTTTAGCAAGGTGTGACTGTGCACACTTGCTGATGATCAATTCATCAAAGGCATTTGATTGGCAGTGCCTGATTGACTACTCTCTTAATCCCTGTGTTAACAGTAAAGGGTGTCTGAAGTTGGTCATCTATGACTTTTGCATTTTGGTTTTATTTTTGTTAAGTAAAAAAAATACATGGTGTTTTATGTTTTTTATTATATGTGCATTTATGAGTTATGATTAGGCTCACACAGAATCTGCTCGAGCAGATTTCCGCAGATTTTTAGCCCATCATTGATTCTTTGATTCATTGATACTTAAGTAAATGTGTGTACATTTTAGATTTATTCTGTTTTTAAATTAATTTCAGTATAAGTACTGACTATATGAAAATGTTCATATGATTTATAGTAATATTTTCTGTGTTTTAGTAGATTTATTACATGAGAGACTTGCTTTGTTTACCAAATAATGTGGATCTAATTGGATTAGCATTTTAAACATTAAATAAATTAAAAATGTATTATTTTTTTATTTTTATATATGAAGTTTTTAGTTATGATACTCCCAAAATCATTCCACATAAATACGCAAGTTTTTAACAAAATTCTCTGCAGAAATGGCAAAAAAGATTCAGTCTGGCCATACTTATGATTATTCAAATCATAGGGCCTACCAAGGACCAGATTGTTTTTTACATTTAGTCATTTAGCAGATGCTTTTGTCAAGAGTAAGGAGTTTAAGTAAAGTGTCCTGTTCATGTAGAGAGAGAAGTGTTTTTACAGGTGGTTTGGTAAGTCACTCACCTGTGTAAAGCACCCTTCATAAATGCACAATTTTTTAATAGGAGCAATTGTAAGAAAGTGTCTGGTGCAAATGTGCAACACTTGTGCAAGTGTTTGTTAAAGTGTGAGAGAGATGAAAGTGTGTTTTTTTACAGGTGGTTTGTCAAGCCCACTCACCTGTGTGAGATACACTCAGAATTGCATAATGTTTTGAAGATTTTGTGTGGTGTGGTGAGGAGGAGAAGGATCCTGTTTTTTTATGTATGAGAGTATAGTCCCTAGCCATATTGGCCTAAAAAATAACATATTTTCATTTTCCATCGGTCTTAGTACACAATATAAATAAAGACCGTCTTAGTACACAATATAAATAAAGAAGTGTCAAGCTTTAAATAGGAAAATTATCGAAACTCGAAAATCAAAACTTTTTTTGTCATAAGTTTTTACTGAAGACAAAGATTTAGGAGAAAGGATTCTCTATTTTACACATTTTGTCCACATATAACATATGCAAAGAAATAAATTTATTAAAAATAAACCCACTCACATCACAGGCTATCCCTAAAAAAGACTTGTTTACAAAGACCTGTTTAAACTGCCGAGTATGATGAAGAAACTCTGGTCTATTTTGAGTGAGATGATAATGGTCTAATCCGATTTAACGATTTTATGCTAAGCTAAGCTAAAAGTGCTCCTATCAGACCTGGAGATCGGCTGAATTGATTTAAAAGGCAAAACTCATCTGTTTAACTGTGGGGGAGTTGTAAAATGAGCATATTTCCAAAAAAGGGAAGTGTTCCTTTAAGTGCAGTTGGTTGTTTTACAAGTTGGTTATTTTGACCTGATGTATTTTCTAAAATCATGTTGCAGGAGAGTCAGTGGAGGAGGCGCTGCACAGAGAGATGGCAGAAGAGGTGGGCTTAGAGGTGGAGAATTTTCAGTACTCTGGATCACAGCACTGGCCATTCCCACAAAGCTCCTTTATGTTAGCTTGCCACGCCACAGTAAACCCAAACAATACACAGGTGAGACCTGCACAACTACTTATAAGACATAACTGGATAAAAAAAAACCTTCTTTTCAAGAATGTCTGTGGGTCATAATTCCATCTACTATCAAATAAAAAAAAAGTTAGTGCTGGTAAAGATTGATCGTGATTAATCACATTCAAAGTAAAAGTTTGTATTGACGTAATATGTGAGTACTGTGTAGCTTTATTATGTAGTGTATATATAAATACACATATGCATGCATATAATTGTTTATTTATATTTACATATAAAATATATATGTACATATTAATACAAATTCTATATAAATTTCAACATCTACAGCATATTACAAAATTGATTTGTATAGTTTTTTTTTTGATGTACGAGTGTGTGTCACATACGTAATAAATATATAATACGTTCATGTGTCTTATGCCAAATCAAACTTTTATTTTGGATGTGATTCATCGAGATTAAACTTTGGCCAGATTTACATATTTTGGTAAAAGAGAATTAATGTCTTAAGTACTATATATATATATATATATATATATATATATATATATATATATATATATATATATATACAGTATATACAATTGAAGTCAGAATTACTAGCTCCCCTGAATTATTAGCCCCCCTGCTTATTTTTTCTTCCAATTTCTGTTTAACAGAGAGATTTTTTTTCAACACATTTCTAAACATAATAGTTTTAATAACTCATCTCTAATAACTAATTTATTTTATTTTTGCCATGATGACAGTAAATAATCTTTTACTAGATATTTTTCAAGACACTTTTATGCAGCTTAAAATGACATTTAAAGGCTTAGTTAGGGTAATTAGGCAAGTTACGGCGATGGTTATAGCGATGGTTTGTTCTGTAGACTATTGAAAAAAATATAGAGCTTAAAGGGGCTAATAATTTTGACCTTAAATGTTTTTAAAAATTTAAACTGCTTTTATTCTATCCAAAATAAAACAAATAAGACTTTCTCCAAAAGAAAAAATATGATCAGACATACTGTGAAAATGTCCTTGCTCTGTTAAACATCATTTGGGAAATATTTAAAGAAGAAAAACAAATTTAAAGGGGGGCTATTAATTCTGACTTCAACTGTATATGGGGAATTAATGTAATTTTAGCAGTATTTACATTTTTGGTGTTATTGTTGTTATTAATGTTTAATACATTTATTAATGTATATTATTTACTTTGTATTGTATTGTATTTTTTATTTATCTTTCAGCAAACTTGATAGTAAGGAACTTATTGTCAGCAATTTTTTTCAAGCGAAATTAGATGAATTGAAAATTAATTTTTAATATATTTGGTAAAATATTAACAGTATTCTTGTCAGTTTTATTTTCAGATACTAACACCTTTAGCAGGCAATTACCGTTTTTGACCTTTTCCAAATATTCAGGCCTTTCAAAATATATTCCCATTTAATCCAATGATAGTATGGTAAAGAGAGACACTGAGTATGTTTACATAGACACCAATAATTAGATTTTAATACGATTAAGACAATACTCTAAGAGTCTAGCATGTAAACAGCGGTTTTTGATTAATTTAATCCGACTTAAGTCATAATCGCACTAAACATGGAATTAAGACATGTGGAGTATGCCGATTTTAGTCACATTATTAAAGTGCAGTACAGACATGTAAACACCGCAATCAAATTATTACCATCATATAGGACTTTTCACTGTGTTTTGTGACAGGATAGTCTATACACACATGGCTGTTTGACACTATTCTCTGCACCCACCGAGACAGTGAAGGACCACAGACACTTGCATCTCGAAATGCAGAGGATTTTTCCCATACAGTGTGCGGTATCAAATTCCATTAAAACAACAATCTTCCAGCAGTTCAAACTCATCCAATATCTCGTTTGTCATGGGGGGCATGCATGAAATGTTCCTGAATAAAAGTGAAAGTGCCGAACTGCAGTTAAATATGAAACACCCGAAATTACATGAAACTTCGGATGAAAATGTGGATAGCCTGGTGGCGCAGTGACATTAATCGAATTATGTGCTATAACATGTAAAACAGGATCATGAAAGGAACATTTAAAAAGCAACTCATGTAAACAACCTAATCATATTATTGTCTTATTCAGATTAAAGCAAATAATTCCATTACTGATGTCCATGTAAACGTAGTCACTGCTGTGTTTTTAACCGTATTCACTGTGTTAATGGATAGGTGAATATAGACAAGGCTGAACTTGAGGATGCCCGCTGGTTCACTTTAGAAGAAATAACAGCAGCACTGCAGAATCCTCCACGCAACCCCAGAGAAGAGCCACCTGTGTTCTGGGTCCCGCCTTCATACGCCATCGCCAATCAGCTCATTCGGGAATGGGCCAATCAGCAAGAACTATTAAGAAACACACATGAACTTAAGTAACCATGCAACTACATCGATGATTTATCAAAAATATAGGATCCTAATGGAAAAATCTGAAATATTTTGGTTTTGTGCAGATATACAGTTGAAGTCAGAATTAATAGCCCTCTTGAATTATTAGACCCCCCTGTTCAATTTATGTTTAACAGAGAGATATTTTTCAACACATTTCTAAACATAATAGTTTTAATAACTCATTTCTAATAACTGATTTCTTTTATCTTTGCCACGATGACAGTAAATAATATTTTACTAGATATTTTTTACGATACTAGTATTCAGCTTAAAGTGACATTTAAAAGCTTAACTAGAATAATTAGGTATGTTATGCCGAGTTCAGACTGCACAACTTTCAAAGTAGTCGTGTCACGGATGTTTTCACACTGCATGAGTATCTGGGGTAGCGTTTTGTCAGTGCTGTGTTCACACTGTAGGATGGATCGGCGACAGGAGGGTTTACACTGCATGACTTTCCAATAGATTGATTTCAAGCGGCCGCCATTTTAAACCCCGAAATCGAGGCAGCGGTGAGAAGAAACCCGGAAGTATTGCCTGAGTCACACAGGAATGTTGTGTACCTGGCTGTATATCTTATCAGCGAAGAAAAAGTGACACAAATCTATAATTTCACCGCCTTCCGAGTGACCCGAAGGTCCGTTCTGAATGAATAGTGAAAATAAAAAGGGATATCGGACCTCATATTCAGCTAAGTTAAGGGAAATGGCACTAGTTAGCTAAGGTTTTCTTTCCCAAACACACATTTTAGATGCCATTCATCAAACTCAAGTTAATGAATTGATTCTTTCACTATATTAGACTTGTCACGATACATTTCGGTACTGAAATGTAAAAAAACGTCCATTTCCCGTTAAGCGCTGCTGATGTAGTTCTTAAACAGCGCTGATTGGCCATTGTGTTCACATGCTCAACAGAAATTACTGTGATTGGCCGTAAAGGTCATCAGTTCACCAAACTCACCGCTGTTTACTGAGTGCAAACACAGATGAGAGATCCGCTGATGAATCAACTGTTCTTCACGGCTTTAAAACTCTCCAATGTCCGACTATGTGTGTTTTCAATCTGTAAAGAGCGGCGAACTGATGACTTTCACAGCCAATCACAGTCATTTGTGTTGAGCATTGGTGAACACTACGGCAAATCAGCAGTGTTTGACCGTGCTCAGCTGCGCTTAAATGTTAGCGGGAAATTAACGTTTTTAAATCTTTAGTACCGGGACAACACTGTTAAAGACAACACGAAGATGTGCTACAGAGGACTGCAGTGTTTTATCGCTCACCGGGTTACATAGGCTGAAGCAGGGAAGCGTCCCCACGGTGTTTACCTGCTGCCATGAACTGAAGTCTTGGAGGACACTTAAGCGTGTTACTCTTAAAGAAATGGTGATGTTGTTTGATGCCTAATATGCTTTTAATAGTTCAAATTAAACCTAACTGAATGATATTAAAGTGATGCTTACACCATTTCTGCATTTTGAAATCGCTGCAACAGCTGAAGGTTTGTAGTACACAGCATGTTGTTGCAATGTTTACAGTGCTGATCCTTTACTTCCGGGTTTTTTCCCACCACAGCCTCGCTTTTGTGTTTTAAAGTGGCTGTCGCGTGAAATAAGCGTATAGGAGGAATCACAAACAACTTTCTCTCAATCCATAAACTACGTCTCACGACCAAACAAACGCGAGAAGTGACATGGAAACAACGTGACATGTAGTATATGTTTTGTTATTAACTACATAATCAGAAAGAAGTCTTTAGTGGGGTAGAAAATGTACTTATTTTGTTCACCTGGCTTTTGAATGGAATTAGGAATTTCTCTTAAACATTTTTCTTTTTCGACCTGGTTGTGGTATCGATGACACGTCAAACAGACACAGGTGCTCCTGCCAAATTTCTGCTAGTTTTTCCTTCATTTCTTGGGTCCAAATAGACCAAAAATAAGTGCTTTTTAACTTCTCCCCCAACCTCCCGCTGACCTGCAGATACCCACACTAGTGGATGCTGCTCTCTTGTTAGCTGTAGGTATCCACCAATGTTGTTTTCAATCAAAACTCATTTCACATGGCGTGATTTTGAATCGCTCAGCTCTAGATATTTAGCATGCCAAAGCGGGTCTCGGAGACTCATTTGCGATTCTCTCAGATCGTTCTATTCTCGATGATAGTTCACACTGTGTGATTGTTACTCACATGAATGAGTTGCTTGTGATTTCAGACATTCGTCTGCGATTTTCCCAAAAAAATGTGGCTATAATTGTGCAGTCTGAACTTGGCATTAGGTTAATTAGGCAAGTCATTGTATAACAGTGATTTGTTCTGTAGACAATCGAAAAAAATATTTGCTTAAAATTGTTTTAAAATAAGAACTGCTTTTATTCTAGCCAAAATAAAAACAAACTTTCTCCAGAAGAAAATATATTATAGGAAATACTGTGAAAAAAATCTTTAATACATAAAAAAATAACTTGAGAAATATTCTAAAAATAATAAATATTGTGCAGGAGGGCGAATAATTTTGCCATCAATTTTTTGTAATAACCAGAAGTCACTCTATTTGACATCTTCAGGAGTATTAAAAGAAGAACTTTTAATATTCTTACAGTACTGGGACTTTAAAAAATAATGACGATATATATGAATTATAAAAATAATAGTATCTGAAAAGGGATTTAAAACAGTTGGAAAATAGTGCACATCTACCTCTATTAGTATTAATTTTAGTATTCTCTTTCAATATAGTCATTAAAGACGCTATGGGGAAACCACTTTCTCCTTAAAAACTAAAGCCTGATTGGCTAAATGACATTACAAACAGTGTATGGTGCAGCGCAAGCTTAAAACTCAAAGTGGGAACATGCAGCATTTATTACTATGCTTGGTGCTGTTTATTTCAGAGTATTTGTTCTTTGCGTGTGCTTTTCAGTGATAAGAAGATATCCAGAGGCTGTAACAGTTTAATAAGCTTGTTTTATAATGTAATTTTTAATTATTTTACAATAAATTCAATTGATTAAAAGAAAGCTGATGTGGACATCATGAATACGATAGTAATTGATAGCCTAAAGTAAAGTAAGTCTGGCTTGAGTTACTCAAGCAGTTTATTTTGTAAAACATATTAAATATAAGATGTTATAAAGGACAACATTATAGAATTGTTGGAGAAATATAGGAGCCAAATACAAATAGGCAGTGAAATGTGTGTGTGTATGTATATATGTATGCAAATTTTTTAATATATAAATATATAAACACCAGTTTTAAAGATAAAAGCAGTTTGAAAAAAAGTCTGATATCTGACTGAATTTTACTGAACTGTACCGTTAATACATCATATGGTGTGACAGCAAAAAAAACAACAACTCTTAATACACAAATAACATGAGAGTGATTTGTTTTCGTTGTTGTACACTTATCTTCGAATAGTGCCATTTAATTTTATATGGAATTGACTTGTCGGAATTGGTTAGCATTATCAATGAATGGGGTGTCACACCAAAGGACAACAAAACATAACAACTTTAATGATGTTCAAAAAAATATGTGAAAAATTCTGAGACAAAATCTTAACAGGTTCATGACATGGGGTCCTTCAACTAATGAAATTATTCTGATTTAAAATTAGCATATAGCATCACACCAGAGGACATTGTTTTGAGTTATAAAATGAATTAAGTTTCTATGTTTATAGAAATATGTGAATGTAAAAATTAGATCTGAGGTATGTATTAATGATTTTGCGATTTTCTTTTTAATTTAAAGGAGTTGTAATTTATTGAACTAGGCCAAAAAAAAACAACTAATTATTCATTAGTCATGTCAACAACGCAACCCATATTAATTTAGCAAAAGAAAATTACACAAAATCATGTTAAGTATATAAATAAAGAGAATAAGTCCAAGTCTTGGTTAAACTTTGATTTGAAAGTCAGCTCTCATTATTTTTGATCTGTCAACTGACATCATAGATATAGTACATTAGATATCGCATACCTGCCCTGAGCATCATTATTTTTATGTAACTTACTATGTGCTGAAAAATAATATTTCATAAAAACGAATAGTACATGTAATATTTAAATAAATTTACAAAAACCACACACACACACACACACGGACACATTTGTATGTGGTGGCACAGTGGTTAGCACTGTCGCCTCACAGCAAGAAGGTCGCTGGTTTGTGTCCTTGCTGGGTCATTTGGCATTTCTGATTTCTGTGTGGAGTTTGTATAATCTCCCCATATTGGCATTGGTTTTCTCCGGGTGCTCAGGTTTACCCCACAGTCCAAAGACATGCGCTATAGGTGAACTGATGAACGTAATTGTCCATAGTGTATGAGTGTGTGTGAATGAGTGTGTATGGGTGTTTTCCAGTACTGGGTTGTGGCTTGAAGGGCAAGAACAAGCAATAACAGGGAAATATGACAATTATATCTCTTTAAGTAAAAAGATAACATACAGAGGAAAAGAAATAAAGACAATAACAAGAAAATAAACCAGGGTTGTCATAAAGTATAAAAAAATATGCACTTCTCTTGTTTTTAGTAAATTTAAGAGGGGAAATGAGTCAAATTCGACAAGAAAAATGGGAAAAAACAAAGGAGATTTAAGCCATTTCTGCTTATGAAAAACAAATTGCATTCAGTATAAAAAAATTAACAATGTGTTCAAAAGATAAAAACTTGGATAAACATTAACATGTCTGAGGACAAAAGTTTGTCAAATTTGTAAACTTTAAAACTTTCATTTATTCAATTTCCTTCGGCTTAGTCCCTTTATTCATCAGGGGTTGCCACAGCGGAATGAATTGACAACTTATCCAGCGTGTTTTACACAGCGGATGCCCTTTCAGCTGTAACCTGGTTCTGGGAAACATCCATACACACTCATAAACTACAACCAATTTAATTCATTCATTCATTTTCTTTTCGGCTTAGTCTCTTTATTAATCTGGGGTCGCTCAGCGGAATGAACCTCCAACTATCCAGCATATGTTTTACACAGCATATTCCCTTCCAGCTGCAACCCAGTACTGGGAAACAGCCATACACACTCATTCACACACATACACTACTGACAATTTAGCTTACCCAATTCACCTATATCACGTTTTTGGACTTGTAGGGGAAAGCGGAGCACCTGGAGAAAACCCATGCGAAAACAGGGAGAACATGCAAACTCCACACAGAAATGCCAACTGACCCAGCCTGAGCTCTAACCAGCAACCTTCTTGCTGAGAGGCGATTGTACTAGCCACTAAGCCACCGTGTTGTTTCTTCTACAAATCCGCAAAATGAACAAGAGGCATTAACATCAGCATATTTAGATAATGACAAATTGATAGGGTACATTTTGTACAAAAATCTATCTCTGGACTTGCATCAGATTGAAAATTCTACGTCACGTGTTCACAAATGTCTCTCCCGCACACTTGATGGCGCCGATGCACAAAACCCCTCACAATTCAGTCAGAAGAAGTATGGTAGTCAAGATGGACGCTGAGCTGTTGTTGTTTTTGGTTTCTGAGAACAAGGAACTGTTTGATAAGAACCACAGCGAGTACAAAAACACGAAACGGAAAGAAGCGCTCTGGCAAGGAATAGCAGACAAAATGGGGGTCGACGGTGAGTTTTGTTTTGCTGCAGCTTGTTGTGTAGCGGTGCAGGCAGCGCGCTAAAACACCATCATCACCAAACGTTTGTGCGTTTGTTTGTGTAGTGGAAGAGGTGAAAGCTAAATGGAAAAACCTCAGAGACACATACACCAGGAAAAAGCGACTGGAGCAGGACGGCAGTCGGAGTGGACGAGCGGCTAAGAAAAAGAAGCAATGGAAATATATGCGAGTGATGGACTTTCTCGATCCCGCCACAGAACACAGAAGGTATCCGAGGGAGCTTTAAACATGTGTAAAACCTTTCTCACAAGATAGAGGTAAAGTTGGTTTTATATTCGGATATTCAGACATTCTTCTTAATAATATAATTTCAGAAAAGTGTTCTTTGCGAATTCTAAATAGGGAAATCATATTAGCAGCCAATGACTATCAAAGTACAACATTGTTCACAGTCAGATAGTGTTAATGTTGTTTTAAGTAATACTTGCATGCTAATTCAGATCGAATATTTAAAGTAACATAGTAAACAATATAGAGACTTCTAAATGAATGAATGTGCGAATATTCACAAGTGCAGTGATATAACAGTGCTAGCAGGGAATTTATTTTTACTAAATGTCAAAAACTGACAATTGTTCTCTGTGATATTGGTTCTTCTTTAAATTGTGGTAATTGATTTAGGTAAAGTTGGTTTTATATTGGCGCATTTGAACTTTGTCCTTTTATAATAACATTTTAAGAAAAGTATTATTTGCAAATTCTAAATTGGGAAATCATATCAGCTACTGACAAGTATACACTACCTGACTAAAGTCTTGTCGCCTATCTAGGTTTTATGAACAACAAATAATAACTTGACTTTTAGTTTATCATTTTGTATCAGAAGTGGCTTTTATGAAAGGCAAAGCCTCTAGATTACGCTTATTTTAACAAAATAAAATATGATCATGCCTTGATGTTTAATTGTTTAATTACAACAGTAAGGTCTGACTTTGCATAGACAAAAGTTGCTTAACAGAAATAATGTCCAGTATAGAATATAAAGTCATGGTGCAGTGGAAAAAATTTAAACTGCGTATGACTCCCATGAGCTTGAACGACTGCATCCATACATCTCTACAATGACTCAACTTATTAATAAAGTCATCTGAAATGGCAAAGAAAACGTTCTTGCAAGACTCCCAGAGTTCATCAAGATTCTTTGGATTCCTCTCTTCCATCTTACCCCAGACATACTCAATAATATTCATGTCTGGTGACTGGGCTGGCCAATCCTGGAGCACCTTGACCTTTGATGTGGAGGCTGAAGTATGAGGAGCGCTGTCCTGTGAATTTGCCCTCTCCTGTGGTTTGTAATGTAATGGGTAGCACAAATGTCTTGATACTTCAGGCTGTTGATGTTGCTATCCACTCTGCAGATCTCTCGCACACCCCCATGCTGAATGTAACTCCAAACCATGATTTTTCCTTTAGCAAACTTGACAGATTTCTGAGAGAATCTTGAGTCCATGCGAGTTCCAATAGGTCTTCTGCAGTATTTGTGATGATTGGGATGCAGTTCAGCAGATGATTCATCTGAAAAAATCTACCTTCTGCCACTTTTCCAAATTATCAACTAGAAATCAAGTTATTATTTGTCGCTCTTACAACAGATCTATGACAAGACCTTTGTCAGGTAGTGTGTAGCGCTGATGTTCTTTTGAAGTTGTACTTGCTTGTGATTCAGAGTACCATGGTAAAGAGAGAGCATGTCTCAAGTTGTCACTAAACGAACGTGCAAATAAAAACTAACTTTACCTCAGTTTTTCATAGGTTTCATTGGTTTTTTTCAACGTCTGAACTTCTCACCAACATTACCTACGAAGATATTTTTGTAACTATGTTCAAAGTTGTACATTAAACTACTCTATAAACTATTTGAATGAATTCAATCTCTCGTTTTTAGTGACAAACTAGGTCTGGCTTTAAACGTTTACCAGTTCTTATAAACACTCCATCTCTAAGTTGGTTTTATATTCGAACATTCGCAAATTTTTTTTTTTTACAATGACAACTTGTGACATGCTCCCTATATTGTTTACCACACTAATTTATATATTCTTTGTGAAATTACATATAAGCATTACTTCAAAACGTAACATTGGCACTATTTAATTGACAAAAAGATGTACTTTGATAGTCATTGCCTGCTAAAATGATTTCCCTGTTTAATTTTCAAACAATAGATATATGAAATTATATTAAGGAGAAAGTCCGTATGAGTGAATTTAATAACAACTTTACCTCAATCTGAACTTTCACTAACATTACTTCAAATATATTTCTGTAAACCATGTTCAAAGTTGTATATTACCAATCTTCTCCATATACTATTTGAATGCATTCAATTTCCCATTTAGTGACAAACCTCAGACTAAGAATAGTAATATCTTGTTCTTAAAACATGATATTACATCAGGTCTGCCTATCTGTATCTAATCTATTGAGGTAAATTTGGTTTTATATTCGCACATATGTTCATTTTTTTTTACAGTAACAACTTGATATTTGGTCTAAAATTGCATGACTTCAAATTAATATTAGCACTATTTAATTGACTGAACAATGTTTTACTTTGGTAGTCATTGGCTGCTTATATGATTACCAATTAAGAATTTGAAAGCAATACTTTTCTGAAATTAATTTTATTATGGAGAAATTCCGAATGTGCCTAATTTAAAACCAACTTTCCTCCAATATCTTATCTCTTGAGAAAATGAATGGAGTTTTTACTTCTAGAAAGCACAACTGTAGCTCCCAAGAGTCTTTTATAATAATTTGCTGTGATGTTCTTAGGCGATGTACAGGGTAGTTTAGAGTAATACAGTAGTACTCATAATGATTCAGCTATTTTCTACACAATTTTCTACTTTTCTTGCACTGAATACTGTATCTGACAATAAAATTCTTAATAAAAATCTGACAAAAAACATTAATTAATACCAAATCCAAAATTGGAACTAATTTAATAAAATAACTTAAGATCACAGGGCAAAAAGAGTACACAGCAATTAATGTTAATAATAAATAAAAAATTAACAGAGGACATTTAAGACAACCGTAAAAACATTGAAACACCTGTATTATGCACTATTATGTGTTTCAGTCTTAGTATTTGTTTCAATCTATAAAAATCTGGTAATTCTTTCAAATAAAATGTGTATTGCATCATCAATAGCTTTTTTTTCATTTTGCATAAAAGGATAATTGGTCAAAATAAATATTTTCCCACCAAATATTGCTTAAATATTTCCTAAGTTAAAAACATTGGTATGGAGTTGTCTACAAATTAACGTAATCATGTTTTTGTGATTTTGACCAATTGTCAATTTATGCTATGTTGATTTATTGTAAGTTTAGAACAAATTAAAAACATATACATCTATAAGCATATATAAGTACACCCCTCACAAATCTATCTTTTAAATACATATTTTAAATAGGAAGCTATAATGAATATTATATTTGTGCATATACATTAGATTAGTCCGTACTAAAGCCAAATCTAAAGCTTATCTAATGAAATAACTTACGATAACGGTCAATAACCTGAACACCCACATTTATGTTATAGAAAAATATTAAATACAAATTTAAAAAAAGAGAAAAAAAATCAAGAGCAACAAAAAAATTATAATTTTGTAGATTGTATTTTGTTTTTTTCAATATTTAGCTTGAATTTAATTGTAATATCTTTTAATTTTTAAATATGTTTGGTGACAAAAATATTATTTTAATAAATATATCCATTTAATAAATCTGTTTTGTTTAAATGCACCAAAATACATTGCCTATATTCACTGAGAAATGGATTAAAATACTTAAGTTAAAAAACTTGACTGTGTTTTCATAAATGATGATAAATAATTTTTATAAATAATAATTGCTGTTGACAGGATTGAACATGATGTATCATATAAGCTTCCACTTTCTGCTCTTTTAGTACTTTTTACAGTTTACTGCAAGCTATGTTAAATCATATGACAAAATCAGCACAGAATTTCGTTTATTACATTTCAGCTCAATCCCACCCAGCAACATCTTTATATAAAATATGCACGTGTAAATGATCTCATTCAAAAGCTCACATGGCAATTATTCTATTTATTTAGTGAAGTAACATGATTTAATCTCTCTGTAGCATGCTGGGAGGCAGGGTCGGAAATTAACATGGCCTTGTGACAAAAATGCTTTACAAATTCAAGGTAAGGTGGCAAAAAAATGGTCCTGCATAATTAGTGGCATCACAATTAGATTATTGATTTTTTGTTATAATCTCACTGACACTAAAAGTGCTGGAGCTAAGACAGACATTATTATCGGCACTTCTGTAATACTTTGCGTAGCTAAATTTTAACGTGCCTTTTTTTATTTATATACAGTTGAAGTCAAAATTATTCGCCCTCCTGTAAATTCTTTTTTCTTTTCCAAATATTTCCCAAATGATGTTTAACAGAGCAAGGAGTTTTTCACAGTATATCCTATATTTTTTCTTCTGGAGAAAGTGTTTATTTTGACTAGAATAAAAGGAGTTTTACATTTTTTTAACCATTTTTAGGTCTATTATTAGCCCCCTTATTTTGTTTTGATTGGCTATAGAACAAACCATCATACAACTTGCTTAGTTAACCTAATTAACCCTTTAAATATACCTTTAAGCTAAATACTAGTGCCTCGAAAATATCTAGTAAAATACTTTGTACTGTCATCATAGCAAAGACAAAAGAAATCAGTGATTAGAAATGAGTTATTAAAACTATTAGGTTTAGAAATGTTGAAAAAAATATGCGTAATTCTGACTTCAACTGAATATGTGTGTATGTATGTGTATATATATATATATATATATATATATATATATATATATATAAAATCGGAAATCAGATCAATCGTCTCTTAATGGAAAAGTTAATTTCTGACCCTGCTGGGAAGACTATTAAATTTCCACTACAGCATGTGGTAATACTTTAAAATTACACTCTATGAATCATCTACTGAGCATTAATAGTGAATTCATTATCTGTTAAGCATTAACTCTACATTAATAGACGTTAGTAAGCAGTTTATAACTGCAGATACAAACGCTGTATTCTTGACTTAAAAGCACATTTAAAACGTGCTTATTGTTATTTCATACTTTACTGATACATTTTTTATGACTAAATTAAGTATGGAATTATTTACACCATTTGTATTTAAGAGTAGTTGAGGGTTTTAAGATCATTCAGAATGAGTTATTAAATGATTAATAAACTATTCAAATTAACATTTTTAATTTTTATTATTTAGGCATATACTAATAGTTAATTTGCATGTTAATAAATGCTTTATTAACTCAACTTCATCCAGTTTTGTGACCTAATCTAAAGTGAGGACTATTTATGCTTCATAAATCCCTAATAAATGACAATTAAAGGCTTAGTATCAACCTAAAAAGTAAAATTAATTGCTTTAAAGTTAATAACAGGAATGTCAAAATACAACATAAAATTGGATAAAAACAACAATATAATATGATGCAACATTTTAAAGTTATTTAGCAACATTTAAACTGTAATTTTATTTTAGTTAAAATTGAAGATTTTTCATTTGATTGTTTCATTTGTATATCAAATAGAAATGAAGTCGTTTATTTTCTTTTTTTGCCGTTTAGAATTTAACTGAGCTTTTAATTGAGATTTATAAAGCATAAATAGTGGAAATTGAGTTAATAAATCATTTATTAACATAATTATTATGAATTTATGCCTGAATAATAAGATATATAAATGTTAATTTGAATAGTTTATTAATCATTCATTTACTTATTCTGAATCATTAAAAACCAGCATCTTTTCTCAAAGAACTGGTTAGTTATTAATGCAATACTTAATTTAGTCATGAAAAAAGTAATACAATCATTAAGCACATTATTTAGAAGAGTAGAGCATTTGTATCTGCAGTTACAAATTGCTTACTAACATCTATTAAATGTAGAGTTAATGCTTAACAGATAATGAATTCACTATTTGCTAAACGCTTAATAAATGACTCCTAGTGTGTAGTTATTATTAGGAGTTACCCATGTTGTTCATGTTGCTGTTCTGTATTGTAATAAAGCATACACGACCTCAAGGTTATTCACAATGGTTTTCGCCGGTCTACAGCGTTATTCTAGACAGCAAAATCGAGGATGACGAGCCAGATGAAGACAGCGGAGCGGAACCAGCCAGCACCAGCACAGGGATGTCTGTGACCAGTCCAGAAGCGATGAGATCCAGCATTGTAAAGCGGAGGAGATCAGAGACACTTGAGCTGTTGGAGAAATATCTGGCAACTAAAGATGCAAAGGACAGAGAGAAAGATGAACAACAGCAGGACGAAGTCGATTTATTCCTGCGGAGTTTAGCACCTGCATTAAGACGCTTACCTGCTTCAAAACAATCCTTGGTGAAGCTTCAGATCCAAAAAATACTTCATGACGCAGAGTTCGGACAACCCAGCTTTCCACAGATATCCTCAGTGTCGCCAAGTAATCAGTTGTTACTACAGTGTAGTGTTGTAAAACCCAGTTGAAATGCTTTTTTTATTCAGAAAAATAAATTTGACTTTAAAAGTTGTGACTGGTTATGTACTGGTTTAATTATATATCAAATAAACGTATCAATGTCATAACTTGGAAACAACAAACGTAGACGTTAATACTGATCAAAAGTTTATTATGTTCAACACTGAAACGGGATAATATACACATACAAAAAGTCACAGGAACACTTGAAATGTTACATTATTTAATTCCACTGTAGGACATCCATGAGTGTGTGAACAGGTTTTAATGCGAATCTGTTAAATTTTCCTCTTATTGTTATTTACAAGGTGAATTTGCCCACATTTGGTCAACGTAACCCCTTTACTTTTTCTTGCCCTTCTTTCCAGCTGCTGGTTTCTTGCAATATTTGGCCTCCAGATCTGAGATGAGGGAGTTGAATCCATTTTCTTTAGCCTTTTGTCTTTGCTAAATGTTAAGACAGAAAACCATAAAGCCAACAGTCAATTTGTTTCATTTATTTTCATTGCAATAATATTAATATTCACGCTGGCTGCTGCCCCAAAATAAGAGGGAAAGATCTTGATTTAACTATTTTAAAACCATTTTAAGGTCAATATTATAAGCCCCCTTAAGCAATTTTTTTTTGATCGTCTACAGAACAAACCATCGTTATAAAACGACTTGCCTAATTACCCTAACTTACCTAATTAACCCTTTAAAGGGAAAATGAAGCACTCAGTCAAGTTGACATTATTTTGTACATTTGAAAATATATTAAACAAACTCGATTAATGTAAATATTTAATACAAGCATCAGATGTGTGGCTAATATAAAAGTATATACAGTTGAAGTCAGAATTATTAGCCCCCCTGTTTATTTTTTTTTGCAATTTCTGTTTAACAAGGAGATTTTTTCAACATTTCTAAACATAATAGTTTTAATAACTCATCTCTAATAACTGATCTTTGCCATGATGACAGTAAATAATATTTTACTAGATATTTTTTAAGACACTTCTATACAGCTTAAAGTGACATTTAAAGGCTTAACTTGGTTAATTAGGTTAACTAGGCAGGTTAGGGTAATTAGGCAAGCTATTGTATAATAATGGTTTGTTTTGTAAACTAATCGAAAAAAGAAATTAGCTTAGGGGCTAATAATTTTGACCTTAAAATGGTTATTAAAAAATAAAAAACTGCTTTTATTCTAGCTGAAATAAAACAAATAAGACTTTCTCCAGAAGAAAAAATATTATCAGACATACTGTGAAAATTTCCTTGCTCTGTTAATCATCATTTAGGAAATATTTAAAAAAGAAAAATTAATTCAAAGGGGGGCTAATAAATCTGACTTCATCTGTATATTTATTCTATTTTTCTTTAACAATCATTTGATGCGCTTTGTTCCACTCTCTGTATTATGCTGCCTGTCTAAGTTTCAACCATGATTGTAACGGACTGAACACAGAGACTGAACAGCCTAGTTTTACCCAATGCATGAAGTTGTGGACGTGCATCGCAGGGCTGGTGCAGATACAACACATACAAGCATTTCAGTGTCTTAAGTTGTGTATTTTTCATTTGTTGCGCTGTGGAACTCTCTCAGGCTGCTCCAGCGCTGCCTGACGAGGGGATTTACATTCAGACTAATGCAACGATTAAAATCATACATGACTTTACGCTTATTTAAAACGACCTTAGCGTAAACAATATCTTTATATCAGGGGTCACCAAACTTGTTCCTGGAGGGCCGGTGTTCTGCAGATTTTAGCTCCAACCCTAATCAAACACACCTGAACAAGCTAATCAAGGTCTTACTAGGTATACTTGAAACATCCAGGCAGGTGTGTTGAGGCAAGTTGGAGCTAAACCCTGCACACACCTGCCCTCCAGAACTGAGATTGGTGACCCCTGCTTTATATGGTAATGTATTGAATATTTCTTTCGTACCTTTATCATAGCTACGAGGCTGTCTTCACTGTTCAAGCCCATCTCCTCCTGCATTTCCTCTGCCTCCTTGCGCTCTTTTTCTGCCTAGGAAGACAGGATAATGCATCAGAAAAGGTTTAAGGCCAAGTCTCAAACTCAACTCCTGTAGGGCCGCAGCTCTGCACAGTTTTGCTCCAACCCTAATCAAGCCCAGCTGGTCCAACTAATCAAGGTGTTCAAGATTACTTTGCTGCGTCCCAATTCTCATACTTATACTATGCCCTAAAAGTATGTACTTTTTTGTGAAGGAAAAATACATACTTTTGAGTAACAGAAGAGTACGCAAGCGTTGGGACATACAACTTCCTCGTTAACAGATTGTTATGTTGCTTAATTATGAGCCCTGTCAATCATCAACATTTCTATCATATTTAATTTCCTACCTTATTGGAAAAGCAGCAGCAGGATAATCTGCCATTCACGAGTCTTTCATGCAGAGAAATCTCCTCAGCTCTTTGAATATTTATTCATTCAGACATTAATGTCCAAACACGTCTTTTTAGAAGTTCAGTATTGTTGTTGCAGATGAAATATAACAGAAAACGCGGTTTTGAATATTTTCCAGTTGGCTACATATTAAGTCATTCAAACATCTTTACTGAAGTCTCTCTACTTGACAATTGGTCTCGCGCATCCATCATATTTGTAGTTTGTTTACACTTTTTACCCTCGTTTGTAGTTCTAATCGATTTCACGCCCAGCGCGCAAAGTACTGTGGCCAATATCAGCGGTTAGAGTATGGACGGTTCTACCAAGTGTGCCACAAGCCTGCTTTTGAGTGAAGGTCTCTGCCGTTAGATCGCCCCCTGGGGGCTGGCTGCAGTACAAGTCATAAAGCCCGCCTTCTCTGTGTTAATGGAGACATGAGACCAAATAAAAAAAATTAATTACACTTGCAATAAAATGTTCAGAAAGATGGTTCTGGTCAGTTAAGGCACTGTTATCGTGCTAATAGAGGTGAGATCTTCATTTTTGTAAAGAGTATGTTTTGAGAAGTAATTTAATGCTGTGCGTGTCATCGTGATTGACAGCTGTGATTGACAGTTTCTCAAAGCAGACGTCGGAGCTTCGGCAGGAGACTGAAGTGTTATTATACCATGATAAAATGAGTTGCTCAGTAATAAATTATAGTTTCTGACATACAGGATCTGGTGGAACACTGTTTATTCGGTAGGGTCAGGGCTTTATCAGTTTGCTGATACACACCTAACCACCCAGATAGCAAAATACACTCAGGCCAGTTCCGGAAAGACTCTCGCCTGCCGGAGACTTACCCCCTCAGCCCGACTTCGTCTGCTGTACCTACTCGAGCACATTACTCGCGGGCTGATCCGGCTCGGATGCAACAACGTTGGCTCGCTAACGGTCGCCACATCTGGTCCGATTGACTCGGACAGTGAGTCCATAGGCATCCGGGCCGAGTGAATCGGGACAGATGCGGCGGCTGTTAGCGACGCTGCCGCATCCGACTGGATCGGCCCGCGAGTAATGTGCACTGCGGCCTGGAGCTGGCGCGATTAAATCTTTGTTACTTAAAACCTCACCTTTGTTGACGTTATTACAACCATTTGTGTTACAGCAAAACAGGCTCCTATGTAAACACAACGTGTACATTAGTGAGCCTTAGTTATAGTGCAGACACCAGTGGTCAAGTGAGAAGTTTGGGGGGTGTGGTTGATGTGATGTACAAGCGTTTGGTTGGAAGTTTAATTCCGCAGCTCCTCCTTTGGCTCCATCAGGCAGTCATTCTGCGCATGCCCAGGCTCCAATTTCAGCAGTCTTTTGCGTCAGTTTGTGCCGTCAGGAGGCGTTTTTTCCTTGACAGCGTTTAATGGAAAATGGCGCTGTCGCAACGTCCATATTTTATACAGTCATTGGGTTCTACACTTAACATTTAACCAGAAATGGTAAACCATCCGGGAACCTTTGACATACTCTTTTCAACATACTACGATTTGGGACATATTAATTCTATTTTCAAATACTATTTACGACGGATAGTATGCAAATTGGGACGCAGCACTAGAGACTATTAAGCAGGCAGGATCTGGAGGTGGTTGGAGATAAACTACGCAGAGCTGTGGCCCTCCTGGAATTGAGTTTGAGAGCACTGGAATAAAGCCTATACCAAAATGCATATCAATACATTAAAAAGAAAATGAGAGTCATCAACCTTTCTTTTACGGATGTTCTTCTTCTTGACGCTCTCATGAGTGAAGGCTTTGTAGGCCGGCACCTCTTCCGCATCAATGGCTTTCTGCAGGACGTCTTTAACGCGAGGCTCATCTTCATAAGAACAGCACAGAGCCGACTCCATGATCAGATCCATGTCACCTTCGTGTTGTAGGTACACTCTCTTTAAGTCTTCCACCTCTTCGTCTGAGCCTTTGTACTGCTTCTCAAAGTCCAAGATGTCTTGCAACGTGATCTATGGCAGAAGTGTCACAATACTGTTCATTTTAGCTACTGGCTTCGAAAAATGAACAACATATTAGAAGTCGAAATGAAATCAAAACTGACCGTATGATTTTATTAGCTCACATTGTTAGTTTTGTGGTGAACAATCATCGGTGCATGTCATTAGGAAAAATAATTGCACTTGTAATCGAAAATTTTTATCTGACAATGCACCTGTTTGTTTTCGGTTAAACTCTCATATTACGTCTGTCTGAGGAATTGGGTGTGGCTAACATTTAACCACGCCCCTCCAACTGTCAGTTTCAACAACAAAGAGCTTGGGTCTGTTTTGGGTAAGGAGGTTTAACCAATTGAGAGATTAAACGAACTTGGAGAATAGCTGATCTGAGTTAATCAAGTCTGAGTAGACTAACTCAGAGTTAATGTGTGCACACCGCAACTACAAAAAGGCACTAACAATGGTTGTTGCTAGATCGGATATGGTTGCGGCCGGAAGTTAACAAGAATTATTTATATTACTTATTAAATTTCCCATTTATTGTATTTATTTTGTTTTTTTATTAGTTGTTGGTTATTTTGAACATCAACACATACAAATACACTCTCGGTCATACAATGAAATAAAGGGGAAAAAAAGAGGGAGATATACAAACAAGTAAACAGGATGATACAGTCAAGCTAGGAGCACAAAATGTATCCTATAAAATAGAAAATCAGGAGAAGTTATTGATGTAATGTCAAAAAGTTGTCCATAGCTGCCAGAAGTCGTCTGACTTTTGATGTATATCATAGGTGAATTTCTCAAGTGGAAATAACACACATACTTAAGACAACCACATTTTTAAAAATGAGGATACTTGAGGAGTTGACCACAATAAAAGTATACATTTCTTTGCCAGTGAAGGAATGTTTGATGATTTTAACTTCATCCTATGCATTAATAGACTAATCCTTGCATTCATGGTTTAATTTTGTTTTTAACTAATTACCTGAACTTATGCTGATGTGTTTATCCTCATATAAGCTTATGTGCTTAACCTCATATAATTTTGCTCCATAACAGCTGTGCCTTTGTGGGACTGATAACAGAGAAGTTAACTCCTCGGTACTTGTTATCAACAAAATGTTACATCTCTTCTTCCAGAGTGTGCTCTTTTACAGGAACAATGACGGACAGGAGGGGCTCAAGCTCACTCTCTTGCAGGCTCTCTTTATGTGCATGCGTAACTTTTTCTGTGCAGATTTGCAGTTCTTTGTGTACAACTAATGATTGAACTGATCTAGATGGAGGATCTTTCTTACTGAAGCGCCCCCGGGTGGGGCCGAAGATATATCAATGATTTATACTTGGCTGCGAGGGTTAGAGTATTGTGGAATGCCCACATGTAAACCTCATACTGTAAAGGGTTTATTCTGCAGCCCAGAGCGCTCTGCCTTATCCATTTGATTCATTAAATTAATTTAAACTTATTTGAAGCCTCTGACTGATCTTTGAACCTGGGGGACTAAGGGAAAGTCCAACACCAGATTGACCAAAATTAAAAACAAACGTTTTTAAGTCCAACACATTCTCTACTCCATCATATAACAAATACAATTCTAGAGAAAAACTGAATCTTATCTTAAAGAGTCCTTGTAGAAAATGATGTATTTTCTTCCGAAAAGAGATGATTTTGTCACAATACCAGAAACAGTGAAGGAATGTTCCTTTGCATTTTTAGCAGTTAAAACAAAGATCAGAGGAGTTTCTGTAAGATAAACTCTGTTAATGAATTCATAATTGAGCTCATGAACACCCAATAGAGTACATTTAGAAAACAAATTGTTACATATTTCAGACCAATCTGTATCTTCAATTTCGTAACCCAAATCTTTTTCCCACACACACTTCAACCTCTCAAAGGAAAAAGTACAGGAGTTAGACAGAACTTTATATATTTTGGATATTAACCCCTTGGAAAAACTGTTTGTTACATTTTGTTTAATGGCTACAAGTTCAAATCTTAAGTCTACCCTAATTAGACAAAGATTTAATAAAATGACGCAGCTGAAGGTATTAAAAAAATTGGACTGTGGAATATCATATTGATTTGAAATTTCTTGGAAAGATTTAAGTGTGCTGTCTGTAAAGAGGATAATTTTAGAATCTGATTTGGACCAATTTGAAAAAAAACTATATTTTGGAAAGAGATTGGGAAAGCAATAGGTAAGAATAAAGAGATATTAGCTGGAATTTTTAAAATGCTTTTTAATGTCTAGAGTGTTTGAGATGATGAAATTTGTTGAAACACATTCAAGATTCTTATAATAAAAAAGGCAGGGACTTTATTGGGAGAGGAGCACAGGCTGTTGCCTCCATGTTAAGCCATCTAGAGTCAGTTCTTTCATTGTACCAGCTGACCATATGCTTCATTTAGAAAGCCCAAAGTAAAGACGTAAGTTTGGAAAAGCGACTCCTCCCCTCTCTTTTGGTTTCATTCATTTGTTAAGGCTAATTCTGGGCATTTTTTGATTCCAGATAAATTTAGAAAGGTGCTTATTAATGGTAAGTGACAAGGGATTGAAATAAATATAAAAATTTAGGGAGAATGATAATTCTGATTACATTAATCCTACTCAAAAAGGAAATGTCCTCTAAATGTTAAAGACTTTTTTAATAACTTCAAAAAGAGGCATTTATTGTATTTTAATAACGTCTACCCCAAACCTAACCGCCACAGTAGAGTAAAAACAGTAGTTGTACCAAGTATTATGTTATCTATTAAATTACCAAATTAATTGTATTTTAACACCTACCCCCAACCCAACAGTCACAGTACTGTAAAAATATGAATTAATGTTATACAGTGTCATAAAAAATGCCGCTATATTGATGTGCATATATCGATTTTCTGGTCGGCTGCATATCTGATCTAGACTTTACCATTATTAATGGAGCGCACATATTACAAGTCACCATGGCAACATCTGAAAAAAAGAGACCAGCGTTTCTTTCCCCAACTTGATGTGCTAATGCAAGGTTATAGCAAATATGACCATACATTAAAAAAGCAACACTACTGCATCAGTGAAACAGAGACAGTTAGCGTGGGAAAACAGCTGCTCTAGTTAATGCAAAAGTTTACATTTAAAATAAAGTACTTAAATATTTAAGTATAAAAAAAATAAGTAATGTGTGACGTTTATATACTTTTGACCTGAAAAAGTGGGGAACTGGCTGTCGTTTTGAAGTTATTTTAGATGTAATTGCAACAAATCACATAAAACAGACTACTGCATAGTTTCTACAACAAATCTGACAAAACAAGAACGCATATAACCTTACAGGGTTTATACACATGTTTATTGTTTATTTGTTGAAGAAACTATGTATAACATGTAATATACTGACATCATCAAATTAATACACAGCAAATGAGAAATGACTCATTTGAATATAAAAACAGACAATATCTCTAAAAATTATTATAGTTACAAGAATAAAAGGTGTAGATTATTTAAATAAGAAAATGAGTTGAGTACCCATTTCTAATGGTGTACAAATATTCTGCAGCCAATTTAGATGTCCTTTCGTCCTCTCTGAGTATTTAGTAACGTTTTTCTGAGTCGTTTTGATTAAAGAATTAGTTATTTAATGTCTCTCTAGCGGCTGTGCGCAATAAAATTAAGCTGTTCCAGTCATCTGGTTAATATATATTGCACAAAAACAAAACATTGCAATGTTGTTTTTTTCCAGTATCATGCAGCTCTACTGTTGCCGTCTATAGAGCAAGGGTGCCCAAACTTTTTCCTATAATGGCCCGTTTCCACTGACTGGTACAGTACGGTACAGTATGGGTCGGTACGGGTCACCTTTATCAGGCTTGCATTTCCACTACCAAGGTTACCCTTTTGATGGGCATGGTGTACAACAGAAACAGTTTCAGTCGACGTAAGTAATTCCGTCATTCCCAGTTCATAATAGTCCAAAAGGCGATGATAAACATGGCAGTTTGTTCATGATTCAGGTTGCTAAAACAATTTGCTCCTGTTTCATCTGGCTTCTCCTTTGTTTGTTCACACTTCACTCTCGCGTTTGTCCTTTTCTTTTCTGAAAGGATCAGACGTCAAAGACACTTCAATAATCGCGCACACGTTATTATCATCAGCTCAAGAAGTTTATTATATCAAATATAGACGCGATCGCGAGCTCCCTGGAGAAAGCGAAAACCTCACACTTTTAGACGGCCTCATAAAACAGCAACAGGACAGGGCAGATTATGTTCTTCTTGGCTTTGTGGCTGTTTATCAAGACACTGACAAGGTTTGTTTGAGCACGGGTCATCCATGGCTCGTTATTATATGCATATAGTATTACAATGTAAAAGGTGCGTCCCAAATCAAAACATGGCTGTTCCTTTGTTTTGATTCTGGCTAGCTCCACAAGCTCGTGACATCGCTCTGTAACCAATCAGCGTTCAGCTGCGCGTGTAGCTCCACCTTTTGGTACTCTTTCTAGTGTTTGGTACCCTTTCAAAAGGGTGCCGAAAAAGTGGTACGGTCCAGTTCGGTTTGGAACGCCTTTTGACAGTGAAAACGGCCATAAAAGCAGACTGAACTGAACCGTACCGTTCCGTACTACTCAGTGGATACGGGCCATAAAGGACCAAAAAGACCAACTTGATTGATGTAATATTAAACCATATATTTTAAATTTGCCATGGGTATTTCCTAATTTATTCAGTAACATTTCAAAATAACTAGAAAACGTTACTTTGATTTGCTCGCAGATGTCTTGTGCATTGTCCTCTGTATGTCATGTGACAGTTTTACATTTTAAGTCGGATTCATTTACAACATTTAATTGAATCATTTCATTTCAGTAAGCTTTTTTGTATCTCAGCAATAAAACAAAGAAACAAATGGTGACATTAAAATCGAAATGATGATCTCTGTCAAAGGCATTCTCCCTGTTTTTTTAGATGGGATGACAGGCCAAATCAAAGGTTACCATGGGCCAACTTTCGCTCGCAGGCCCTACTTTGGGCATCTCTGCTATAAAGCATGAGGGAGTTCTCTGATTTAATCTAAAATATCTGAATTTGTGTTCTGAAGATGAGCAAAGGTCTCAGGGGATTGAAAGAACATGAGGGCGGGTCATTTTTCCTTTATTCATCTTCCTTCGGCTTAGTCCCTTTATTCATCAGGGGTCGCCACAGCGGAATGAACCACCAACTTATCCAGCATATCTTTTACACAGCGGATGCCCTTATAGCTGCAACCCAGTACTGAGAAACACCCATACACACTCATTCACACACATACACTATGGCCAATTTAGTTTATTCAATTTACCTATAGCGCATGTCTGGACTGTGGGGGAAACCTGAGCACCCGGAGGAAACCCACGCCAACACAGGGAGAACGTGCAAACTCAGAAATGCCAACTGACCCAGCTGGGACTCAAACCTGTGATCTTCTTGCTGTGAGGTGACAAAGCTAACTACTGAGCCACCAGTAAGAAATTAACATGACTTAATTTTGGTGTGAGCTAACCCTTTAAAGAAAGCATGACACAAATAATACCTTGGGAAACAGTCTTCTCCAGTGCTCCTCCCAGTTGCGGTCTTGATCAAGAGAGACAGACTCTTCATCCACGATTCCTTGTTCATCATAGACCGCTCTTTGTTCCTTGTCAGCTAACACAGCATATACCTTACCCAGGACCTGTGAAACCATGAAAATGATCATTTAAGCATGAATTTAACCCTTTCTCTGTCATCATCAACTCATATTAAATATATACACTTGAAGTCAGAACTAATAGCCCCTCTTTGAATTTTTTTTCTTTTTTAAATATTTCCCAAAAGATGTTTATCAGAGCAAGGACATTTTCACAGTATGTCTGATAATATTTTTTCTTCTGGAGAAAGTCTTATTTGTTTTATTTTGGCTAGAATAAAAGCAGTTTTTAATTTTTTTTAAATGATTTTAAGGTCAAAATTATTAACCCCTTTAAGCTATTTTTTTCGATAGTCTACAGAACAAATTATCGTTACACAATAACTTGCCTAATTACCCTAACCTGCCTAGTAAACCTGATTAACCTAGTTAAGCCTTTAAATGTCACTTTAAGCTGTATAGAAGTGTCTTGAAAAATATATAGTCAAATATTATTTACTGTCATTATGGCAAAGATAAAATAAATCAGTTTTTAGAAATGAGTTATTAAAACTATTATGTTTAGAAATGTGTTGAAAAAAATCTTCTCTGCGTTAAACAAAAATTGGGGAAAAAAAACAGGGGGGAGAGATTATTTTTTAGCACATTTCTAAACATAATAGCTTTAATAACTCATTTCTTTTATCTTTGCCATGATGACAGTACATAATATTTAACTAGATATTTATCAAGATAATAGTATTCAGCTTAAAGGCTTAACTAGGTTAATTAGGCAAGTTAGGGTAATTAGGCAAGTCAGGCCTGTAGCCAGCCTGGTGAAAGGGCTGGTTCTTCTTTCTCAAAAAGTGGACCTTTTTTGCAGTTATTCGCCTCATTTTCTATTTAATTATAAGATTTAAAACACTGCATTTTAGAGAAATTTAGGCTGCATTTACACTGCAGATCTTAATAGTCAATTCTGATTTTGTGACTGAATCCAATTTTTTTTGATGATCAGCTTACATCATCTTTTAAAAAAAAGTGACTCGTATCTGATTGTCTGCATTTACACAGCACATGCCAAAGACGCAATGACCAGGAAAAGAAGAGCAAGCGCTGACTGATAGCTGATAATAAATGAGGTCTCTTTTCTCCATTCCTGTATTAACTCCGCGGACCCGGTGGCGGGTCCGGTGATGTTATCGACTTCCCCTTTAATTTTTAAAGGTTGCGGGTTGCGCAACACCCCGGATGTGGCTCCGTTTGAGAGTGTAGAAGCTATAGTTTATGCACATATGCATCACTTCGGTTTTTATTTTACTGTACAAAAGTTATTTACACTTAAATACACAGCATACTGGATACCCGAGCTGGGTATTGAACATTGGTTTATTTTCATATCTTATAGTCATTGACTAATTTTAATATAATGTTATGATGCCTAAAATGTAAAGGAGATAAAATAAGTAATGTAAACTCATGTTCCTATAGTTACTATCATCTAAAACTAAGCAAGAGCAAATATGTACTATTTAATATGAATGATCAAAAAGTTATTTTCCCAGTATTCAGTTGAAATGCAACAGTTTTGTCAGAAAACATGATAGAGATAAAATTATTTTCCTAGTGTTTGCTGCTCTCTGCTGGTTTCAAGCAGAACTGTCTGGAGTGGCCAAATTCTCTAAACAGATAAACTACACCCTTTCAAAAAAGCATTTTTGAAAAAAAGAAAAAAAAGCGCCCAATGTTGAAGTGGTTCATAATAAAACAGAAAACACATCAAATAGTATTTATTACTTTCAGCAGTTTCTTATGTAAATTCAAAGGGTTTTCTATTCAATTACACTGGAATTTTTCATTTATAGCAATGCATTTGGATATGGAAGGCTTTCAAAATTTGGTAGGTGGAAAATACATAAAAAAAGGGTATAGCACCTCTCATCAGTTGGAACACAATAACTTTTGCATAGATTATGGTAGAGACATTTTTCTTTTTTCCTCTGATTACACACATGTGCAGGAACCACCAAAATTATTTACAGCAACATAGACCACACAGAACCCAAAAGGTATACTTTCAACTTTGAGTTTATAAAAAAAGCGCCTCTTTTTTTAGGTGTTTATTATAACACAGACAACATATACAGTTATTTTAAATACTTTCAATAGTGTTTATGAAAATTCAAAGGGTTTTCTTTAAAATGATACCAAATTTTTGCATTTACACCTCTGCATGTGGATTTGGGAAGCTTTTAAATTTGGGTGGGCAAAATGAAGGCGGAAATCCCAAAATAGCACTATACTTTAAAAGGTTAATGTGTTCGCAGGGTTTATTTTTTTTTTTATTCTTTATGACAGGTTGTTTTACTATAATTTATGGCAGAAAAGTTCTCATTTTGCCAACTTCTTTTAATCTAGGCATTTTTAAACCAGTAGGCATCTTAATCGTAATGTCCGTGGCATGATTTTTGCACGTGATGTTTTATGTCAGTTTATATTGGTTACGTGGCGGATGTTGTGCGCGCTCTCACTCACTCTCTCTCTCTCGTTAACATGCTTAAATGTGCTACATGACAATATAAAAGCTTTTTTTAGTCCTCGTGTATATCAGAGTTGATGTCATTCGCTATAGTTTTTAATGATGCGCGAGACTCACATTGACAGGTGAAAATCCGATCTACCTGCTTACACTGCAGGTACGAGGGCAAATGCGCTGGTGTTTAACTGCATTGCTTTAATGCACTCCTGCATTGGGCTCACACATATACTCTGCGGTCTGACTACTTCTACAATGTTGATAAGCCATGGTGGGCGTTTCTCCCTCGTGCTGAATGCAGTTAACCAATCTCAACAGATTAGCATTGGGTCAAGGAGGGGTTTGGAAACAAATGAATCGCTGAATTAATCATATGGGAGTCATTGGGATAATTAGGTAAACATAAATGCATATTATAAGACAATAAAAGTGGTTTTTGACCTTGCATGTATATCGGCCTGTTGTTGAAGACCCCCAAAACCAAAATATGACCTTTTTAATGCATAATAGGGGCTCTTTAACAAAAAAATTAATAAAAAGATTTTATTCCAGCCTAAATAAAACTTTCTCCAGAAGAATAAATATTAATACTGTGAAATTCCTTGCTCTGTTAAACATCATTGGGATTTTTTTACAAGAGGTTTCAGCTCTGGCGGGTTAGAACACATTCACATGGCATGATTTGCATCGCGGACAGCTCCAGATATTTAGCACGCCAAATATCTCACTGGCATTGGCGACTCATCTGTGATTCTCTCATAACGCATCCTTGATAGTTCACACTGTGTGATTGTCACTCACGTGCACGAGCACCGATTTGCCCGTGATTTCAGCCATTTGTCTGCGATTTCTCAAAACCTGTCGGTGAACCAAAATCATGCAGTCTGAACTAGGCACATCGGTGCTCGTTCACGTGAGTGACAATCACACAGTATGAACTATCAAGGACGCGATATGAGAGAATCGCAGATGAGTCGCCGACACCCGTGAGATATTTGGCAAGCTAAATATTTGGATCTGTCGATGATTCAAATCATGCCGTGTGTAATGTGTCCTGATTGAAAATAACATCCGCGATCACCTACAGCCAATGAGAGAGCAGTGTACCTGCAGGCCAGCGGGGAGGCTGTAGTGCACAGGTGATGTGATGCGCGCGACTGTTAAAAAGCGTGCACGCTCCCTTTAACTTGCGCGAAGCAACCGTGCCTAGAGGAAGCGCAACTACTTATTTGGTGTAGTCAGAGAAAAATGTATTAAATCCTTAATTTTGAGCCCTTAAAAGTCATGTGAAATAAAAACTAATAGCATTGCGACACAACCCATTATCTCATGCACACTGAGCAAGCGAATACACACAAGTTAAATGAATAAGAAGGCATGTGGACATAACACCATCAGTCAAATTTGTGCATATCAAATTTATTTTCCCAACAAAGCTAGTGAAAATGGCGAGTGGCTAGTAATGTTGGAAATCTACTAGCCACAGTGGCTGGTGATCAAAAAAGTTAATGTCAAGCCCTAACTGTATGTATGATTACTTGGCATTAGATAAACAGTGGTTACCTGGAACTTTGTGGTGGCTGATTGGTCACCAGGAGCTCTGTCTGGGTGAACCTGTAGAGACACTTTATAATAGCCGCGTCGGATCTCCGAGTCTGGAGCTTCTTTACAGACGCCCAGAACTTCATACAGATTGGAGGTCTTGAAGAGCTCCTCACACTGATCCAGCAAACCCATGACTGTCTGTCTGGAGAATAAAAGCTCATTAATACATGAACAAGTACAAATGTCTATCATGCAAAAGTCTTTTAAATGTGCTTTATACACTAGTGACGTACGTTTATAAGTATGCTTAAATACTTACAACAGGTTCTGTAGATAAACAGTTACAGTTGTGCTCGTCTAACTCAATGTATACAATGTTAACTCAAAACAATTCAACGTAATGGTTTATTTACGATCTTAACGGAAAGGATACAGTACCGTAGATAAGTAACACGGATCACAGACTTGTTAAAATGTCCCCAATAAAAGAAAAACAACCGACTGCTTTCAACACACAGCAGCACAGGCTTCCTATGGCTGTAAGGGCGCGCCAAAATTTTAGCGCGTTTTGTTTGCGTCATGTGACGTCATGACGTGGGTTTGCTTTAATTTTAATTTCTCACAATTACAGAGGTTTCTTAAAAAGATAAAAAGATACCAACTCTTATAGACTTTTATGTTAAACGGAACATTTTAAATAATTCACTTAGATCAATTGGTTATAAGAAATGTGCTTCTTTTAAAAAAATAAAATATGATCTTTTACGCAACCTGATTTTTTATTGCGCTGTTATTTTTTATTGTATGTTATTATTATTATTATTATTATTATTATTATTATTATTATTTTGTATATCCTTATATCCTATTTAACCAATGTGGATTAATTTACTGTATTATTTATAGTGTTTTGTAGTTCTTGGATTTTTTTATTCTCACAATTAAGTTATGAACGATTTTATTTTATACGTTATCCTTCTTTAAGTAACTAAAATACGCACGTAATAACAGCGAACTTTTATTATGCTTTCTAGAACCCGGATAGTAATAAATGTCAGCCGTTGTTGTGCTTCCGTTTATTACAACCTGAAGTTGTTTGTCATTCTTTGCTCACTTTGTCGACTCCACAATTCAGAATTGCGGGCAATGTTTGGTACTTAATAAAACTCGCGATTTCCAGGAGTGTGATATTCGGTTTTAGGCAGGATGTCTCGCTGCGTCGCGTTACAGACGCATCTGGCGTCCGTGATTGAGGCTTTAGTTCACGCCGCGATCGCTGAAATGTGCAAACTTATGGAAGAAGAGGCTCTGTCGGGTCTCACAAGCGACGTTTCAAAACATCAGCGTGAAAACACAGAGACCGAGGCGAGAATGAAGATGGGAAAGGAGGAGAAAATGGTGAGTTTGCAAAATGATGTTGTTTAGAGATCTGCGGCCTGCAACCTTAAACATGCGACGCGTTCACAGCCGTTTAAGCGCATTGGTGCATATACTATAAAGATCAGTGCGGGGTTTGCGCAGGTCTAAACGCGTCCGTTTCACCGCATCAAACAAACAGAGGTAAAGTTGGTTTTACATTCGCACATTCATTCATTTAGAAGTCTCTATATTGTTTACCATGTTACTTTGAATATTCAATCGGAATTAGCATGCAAGTATGACTTTAAAACAGCATTAACACTATCTAATTGACTGTGAACAATGCTGTACTTTGATAGTCATTGGCTGCTAATATGATTTCCCTATTTAGAATTTGCAAAGACTACTTTAATAAAATTATATTATTAAGAAGAATGTCTGAATATCCGAATATAAAACCAACTATGCTCAAATATGCTCGAATATAAAACCTCTATGTCAAACAATCTGATTTATTTAGGAATCGCACTTCTGTTTGTCAACTTCACACTATAGACTAGTCATAGTTATAGATAGTGCTAATGTGGTTTTGAAGTCATACTTGCATGTGCTTTCAAACCAAATATTTAAAGTGCCATGGTAAATAATCTAGGGAACGTGTCACAATTTGTCACTGAACAAATGTGGAAATATAAAACTAACTAAACTATCTTTTTCTATTTCAGTAAAGTTGTTTTAGCGTTTGTTGTAAAGGACAACATATTCGTAATTATGTTATTAGGAAAATGTCATATACAGTCGTGGCCAAATGTTTTGAGAATGACACAAATATTAGTTTTCACAAAGTTTGCTGCTAAACTGCTTTTAGATCTTTGTTTCAGTTGTTTCTGTGATGTACTGAAATATAATAACATGCACTTCATACGTTTCAGAGGCTTTCATCGACAATTACATGACATTTATGCAAGGAGTCCGTATTTGCAGTGTTGGCCCTTCTTTTTCAGGACCTCTGCAATTCGACTGGGCATGCTCTCAATCAACTTCTGGGACTGATAGCAACCCATTCTTTCATAATCACTTCTTGGAGTTTGTCAGAATTAGTGGGTTTTTATTTGTCCACCCGCCTCTTGAGGATTGACCACAAGTTCTCAATGGGATTAAGTTCTGGGGAGTTTCCAGGCCATGGACCCAAAATTTCAACGTTTTGGTCCCTGAGTCACTTGGATATCACTTTTGCCTTATGGCATGGTGCTCCATCGTGCTGGAAAAAGCATTGTTCTTCACCAAACTGTTGTTGGATTGTTGGAAGAATTTGCTGTTGGAGGGTGTTTTGGTACCATTCTTTATTCATGGCTGTGTTTTGGGGCAAAATTGTGAGTGAGCCCACTCCCTTGGATGAGAAGCAACCCCACACATGAACGGTCTCAAGATGCTTTACTGTTGGCATGACACACTGATGGTAGCGCTCACCTTTTCTTCTCCGGACAAGCCTTTTTCCAGATGCAATTGGAAAGGAGCTTCATCTGAGAATATGACTTTGCCCCAGTCCTCAGCAGTCCTTGGAGAGAACTTTTTGGAGAGAAGTGGCTTTTTTGCCTCCCCTCTTGACACCAGACCATCTTCCAAAAGTCTTCGCCTCACTGTGCGTGCAGATGCACTCACACCTGCCTGCTGCCATTCCTGAGCAAGCTCTGCACTGGTGGCACTCGATCCCGCTGCTGAATCCTCTTTAGGAGATGATCCTGGCGCTTGCTGGACTTTCTTGGATGCCCTAAAGCCTTCTTAACAAGAACCTCTTTCCTTGAAGTTCTTGATGATCCTATAAATTGTTGATTTAGGTGCAATCTTAATAGCCACAATATCCTTGCCTGTGAAGCCATTTTTATGCAATGCAATGATGGCTGTACGTGTCTTTTTGCAGGTCACCATGGTTAGCAATGGAAGAATAATGATTTCAAGCATCACAAACCTTTTAACATGTCAAGTCTGTCATTCTAACCCAATCAGCCTGACATAATGATCTCCAGCCTTGTGCTCGTCAACATTCTCACCTGAGTTAACAAAACGATTACTGAAATGATCTCAGCAGGTCCTTTAATGAATGTTTTAAATGAAAATGTTTTTCAGAATTAAGTAAATTTTCATATGCAAATTGCTATTATAGAAACTTGAGCAGCAACTTTTTCAATTTCCAATATTCATGTATTTCTCAACTTTTTGCTATGACTGTACATAAGAAAAAATTGGGCTCAATATAAACCAAACTTTTCCCATTTCATGATTTCAAATTATATGTAAATCTTTTAAAACAATCACAAAACAAAAAAAATGGGCTTCCAGTGAATGGTCATCCCATACAAAATCGCCATGTTTAATATCAGATTTTTTTTTTTAAACAGTGATCTTCACTGCCTGGCAGAGGCACGATATAAAGTGGGTATCAGACCAAACAAGAAGCACTTCAATAAATTATATTTTTCCCCCGACTTGTCTTTAAAATATGGAAATTATTTTTACCCCCGTATTTTTAATGGAATTTCTGCGCTCGCCTGCTGCTAATGACGGTGCCTGTTTAAATGGTCTTTTTTTCTCTTTATGCTTCAACAACCAAAGAGAAGCTTAAGTCTATTAAACTGATTATAGTTGAATTGCATTGCAACATTAACGCTGTAATAGGAACCTTATGAAATTGAAAATAGTCACATAAAGCTCTCACCTCAACTTCACCATTGGTTTAAAAAACACTAGCACAAAAAATAGAGTATAAGATAGAAATTTGTTTATTTGATGTATTGTTTTATTCTGATAATGAGAGCTTGAGTTGTAAAGGACAACATATTTGTAATTATGTTATTAGGAAAATACTATTGAGGACAAAACCTGCAAAAACAATAAATAAATAAATAAATGCACAAATATATAAATAAATAAATGTGCAAATATACAAATAAGTAAATCCATAAATTCATGCATAAATAAAATAATAAATAAATAAATGTATAACAAAATCAACAAATTCCTGCATAAATATTTAAATAATAATAGTGCATGCAGGTAAATAATTAATAAATTACACGATTGTTGGGGGAATAAGAAAATGCTAAGCTGAAAGTTTATTTTTCCCCCTTTCAAACATTTATTCATCTCTTAAACGTAATTCTGTATTTACTTTGCAACATGCTAATGAGAATGAATGAATGAACATTTGTGGCAGTGAGGGGGATCTCGGGTTGGGGGGTATAATATATATGTATTTATTTATTTATGCAGAAATTTGTGGTTTTTAAATACATTTATTTGAATATTTATATATTTATTATTTCTGCAGGAATTTATGGATTTATTTGCAAATATCTTAATATATTTGCGTATTTATTTATTGTTTTTGCAGGTTTTATCCTTTATAAAATACCATATACATAAGAAAAAGTAAACTCAATGTAAACCAAACATTTCCCATTTTGTGAATGACAAATTAAATGTAATGTAATTAGAATAATTAGAAAACAAAAAGCACTGAAAACATGTAATGCTCTGAAAACATTTAATTTCACGTAAATGTCTATTATTATTATTTTTTTTCTCCTTTCAGGAAACTATTTAAATATGTAACACATCTTGCTCTTGTGGCATTGAATTATTCAAAATTGTATAAAAAAACAGTTTCAGATGTTTCTTAAAAAGATACCAACTCTTATAGACTTTTTATGTGAAATTAAACATTTAATTAATTAAATTAGATTAATTTATGATAAGAAATGTGCTTTTTTTATAGAGTTATGATGAGATCTTTTACGTAACCTGATTTTTAAAGAAATGTTTTTTTTTTTTTTTTTTTTTTTTTTTTTTTCTTCCGTTCTTATATCCCGTTTATCCAATGTGGATATTGTGTAAAATAATTGTATTTATTTACTGTATTGTTTATAGTGTTTTGCAGTTCTTGGAAAAATTATTTTTAAATTCTCACAAATAATTTCTGAACAATTTTATTTGATACATTGTCATTCTTTAAGTAACCCTAATTTTTTTTGCGTTTGCTCTTTTGATGAAGGTTTCGTATTACTAAAGCATTCACATTTAAATTATAATATTTCAACAAAAATTAAGCCTAGTTACTTACTGCTTTCTTAACATGGCTTGCTTGCTCAGTCATATTTTAGCATCTGTACAGTTTTTTGATAAGAAAACCACCATGCTCAAAGACACTTGAAGATTCACTACCTGACAAAAGTCTTGTCGTTGATCCCAGTTGTAAGAGCAACAAATAATAATAACTTGACTTCTAGTTGATCATTTGGAAAAGTGGCAGAAGGTAGTTTTTTATGATGAATCATCTGTTGAGCTGTATCCCAATCATCACAAATACTGCTTTAGACCTATTGGAATCCACATGGACTCAAGATTCTCTCAAAAATCTGTCAAGTTTGTTGAAGGAAAAATCAGGGTTTGGGATTACAGTCAGTATGGGGGCGTGCGAGAGATCTGCAGAGTGGATGGAAACATCAACAGCCTGAGATATCAAGACATTTGTGCTGCCCATTACATTACAAACCACAGGAGAGGGCAAATTCTTCAACAGGATAGCGCTCCTCATACTTCAGCCTCCACATCAAAGTTCCTTAAAGCAAAGAAGGTCAAGGTGCTCCAGTATTGGCCAGCCCAGTCACCAGAGACGAACATTATTGAGCATATCAGGGGTAAGATGGAGGGATTGAAGATTAATCCAAATGATCTTGGGAGTCCTTCAAGAATGCTTTCGGTGCCATTCCAGATGACTTTATTAATAAGTTGAGTCATTGCAGAGACGTATGAATGCAGTCCTCCAAGCTCATAGGAGTCAGACAAAATATGAATTCTTTTTCCACTCCACCACACTTTATATTCTATACTGGACATTATTTCTTTTAAGTGATATGACTTTGGTCTCAGCAAAGTCAGACCTTACTGTCCTAATTAAATCATTAAAAATCAAGGCATGATCATATTTTATTTTGATAAAATAAGCGTAATCTAGAGGCCTTTGACTTTCATATAAGCCACTTCTGATACCAAATGATCAATTAGAAGCCAATTTATTATTTGTTGTTCATAAAACCTAGATAGGCGACAAGACTTTTGTCAGATAGTGTTAATTTGCTCATTTGTCACAAACTGTTGCTTTATGTATATCATGGTATGCACATTTGTCATATTTTGATCATTTCAATATAATGCGGAGTCCTAATAGTGAGTTATATGATTGTCCTTTCAGAAGCAGTTTGCATCGGTTATGGAAGTACTGGGCAATGAAGCTCTTGGGAAAATAATAAAGCTCGTGGATGAAACCAAATTACTGTTGAACCTAGAGTGCAAAACATTTTCAGGCAAAAGGGCAAAGCGGCCAGGCTGCATCTTGAACATTCTGTCTGCTGGAGGACTGGGTAAGAAGTTTTAAACATGAAGTATTATTACACTTCTGTACAAGGAGGAATGTAAATTGAAATAGAAATTAGTGTCAAGTGTATTTTTTAGAAGAGGAACACTCTTATGATGGAAGCGCAAGAAGCCTGGAGATGAAAACCGAACATGAGGTAAAACAAACCACATGTGCATTAATGGTTTAGTTCACCCAACAATGAAAAGTCTGTTATTAATTACTATTGATATCTTTAGAACACAAATTAGGATATTTTAGCTGAAATCGGAGAGCTCCCTCATCCTCCTTAGACAGCAACTATGCAGACTCTTTCAAAGCCCTGAAAAATATCAATAAAAATATCTTTAAAACAGATCTTCAGTGGTTCAGTAGGATATTATCAAGCTACGAGAATACATTTGTGCTACCATAAAGCAAAAAGAACTTCATTCTGCAATGTCTTTTCTCAGTGTCAGTATATTGCGCATGTTCACATATCGTGTTTGGTTGCGCCTCTTATGTATTGCCTTGTTTGCGCCACAGTGTTTGTGAACGTGCACAAAATACTAACTCTGAGGAGAAAAAAACTGTTGAGTAAAATCATTATTTTTGCTTTGTGTGTTCAAAAGTGTTTTTGTTGTCTCTTGATTCTGATTGGTTGTTTTGGGGATGTTTTTTGGTATCTTTCTTGACCTTAAGCGAGTCGTGACCCTTGCTATATATAGAGAATGAGGAAGCTCTTCGATTTCACCTAATTTTGGTAAAGTTTGAGAAGTTTTCAGGTGTTTGGAACGACATAAGGGTGAATAATAAATAACACAATTTAAAATTTGAACTCTTTAAAAATATTCAGCTTATTAAAGGTGCAGTCTGTAAGTTTGACACCAGTGGTTGAACTAGGTATTGCATGCCTGGTTCAAAACACACAGAAGTGCAGGTTGCCAGATTGACCACACCAACAGGAGTGTGCCTGATTATCAAGCCTAAAGGCTGATTTAAACCATGTTGTAAATAAAAGCAACAGCATGCGATAGAAGAAATTTATTCCATATTAAAAGGAGTTTTTGTTCTATCCAACACCTGAAATTTATATATTAGAAACGGCTTCTATTTCTCACAGGAGAACAACAGAAAACTGACAGTAATTACATCAGGTACACCTCTTGTGCTTTATTCTGTGTTAAATACTAACAATGTGAGTTTGAAGGCCATTTTACATGACATTTATTGCCATACTACTGAAAGCAGCAGCAGATAGTTCACCTCAGATCTTAAAAATAAAAGAAATTGTTTGAAATTGAACTTTAGAATTGTGACTCTGCATCACTTACAACACTCTACTGGTGATTCGGCATGTACATTTAATAAGGGCACGGGGTTCTGATGTAACCTACTCGCCTTTACTTTTGTAATATTTATATTATTTTCTAATTAATAACCACCTCATGTGAAACTCTGAATCTGCTTCTCATTTCGGAGGCTGATACTGACCAACAGAGGTTGCATTTCTGTCATGGATGCATGCTTTGAAAGCCTTCCTGACTGAATGAATGAAATACGCTGTTTTCCAGGCATCCCGGGGTGCTGAAATATAATTGGCTGAAGTAGCATTGGGCGGGTTAAAGGGACCAAAACAAAGACAGACGTTCCAGCGCATAACACACATTTTCAAAGCAGAATATCTGACTTTAACATTGTGTTTCAGATTGTTCACTTAGCATGTCTTTTAAATATCTGCAAACATATAGTATTTTAATGCTTTAGAGGAGTCAACACTTACACGCAGCACCTTTATGGCTTGTTTCCACTGAGAGGTACAGTACAGGTCGGTACGGGTCACCTTTATCAAGCTTGCGTTTCCACTACCAAGGGTACTCTTTTGGTGGGCGTGGTGTACGACAGAAAGTTTTAGACGACGTCATGTTTGCTCAAGGAAATGTCACAGTAACACCGTACAGGTCGTTCACATATACGAGAATCACTTCTCACAACACAGATGCTTTATACACATAAATACTTGTGTATAAATGTTTATTACTAACCTTTCTATGAACATGATTTGATTATAACTGCAGATCAATGACAGTGTGAAATAGCCTACTGTAATGTCTGCATTTACATAAAATAAATAAATAAATGCAACATAAACATTGGTGGTGAAGTGGGGAGTCTCCATTCATGATTGTGAAGCGCATTGGGTGTATGTCCATAAACAATGTATGCGCTATATAAATGCACATAACTTAATTTACTTACTAAAAATAAACAACAAAGAGAATTTTATCAAGTACAAATCTTTGTGTTTTCTGTTATTTCCTGTAATGTAGACAACACAAAGTGAGGTCTGAAAATGTTACAATATCGTTTATAAGCTTTTCAGTAGTGTATTTAGATTTGAAAGGTTACAATTATAACATTTTCTGGTTAATTACATAACTACTTTATGCCTGCAGTCTGTTGCAGTCACAGAGGACCGTCCAGAATCCCCAGAGATTTTGGCAGTGACAATCAGAAATGAATTTGGAAAAGTTGATTTGAAGTCCATCACTACTGGTATGCTAATAGTTTTTAAGCATTTTCAACCCATTTTAGTTTTACTAACACTTGACCTGTTATGTGTAGATTATGTTTTTATCCAATAGGTTTATGTAAAGACTTAAAACCGTGGCATGTGCATTGTTAGATTAACTGTTATTGTTGGATAAGAAGATTTGTCATAGCATTTATAGCTTTTTTGTTGTTAATTTGATCGCTTATATTGTCCTCTCTTCTGTAAGTTGCTTAGGATAAAAAAGGATGTCTGCTAAATAGATGTAAAATAATATTTATATCTGAGATAAAATCTGAATGCTCATTTCATCTTAAGTGTTGCATACGCAAGTCATTTAATATGTTTATTTGGTGCATATGAAAGCTTTTTTAAATGAATATTAAGAAATGAATGTTTTTTTCACCATTTACTCCTACTCAAGTGGTTATGTGCTTTTATAATTTTCTTTCTTCTGTTGAACACCAAAGAAGATGTTCTGAAAGATGTTGGGAAAAAGTCCAGGATGAACAAAAAACAAACAAACTATAGACTGCTAAAACTAAAAACTGCTGCTTTCCAACATTCTTAAAAATATCTTCACTTTGAGTTTCCTTCTTCTGTTGAACACAAAGGAAGAGTAGAAGTTTGGAAAGATTATGACTTAAACTTCACCAAGGGTGTGTTCAATTATTTAAAAGTGACAGTAAAAACCTTTATGATGTTATGATAAATGATTTCAAACTAATACAATTTATGGACCCTACAAATGATCAAAGTATCGTTAAAAATTAAGACTGTTACCACAATATATATATTATATATATCCTTTTTATAAAATATTATAAAAAGGAATTTTGTTGTAATAAACACAGTCAGCCACTGATTATTCACTTGTTCCCCTGACAGGTCACTTAAACAATACTTCAGAAGATGGAGAAGTGTCTGTTTTGCTAGAAGACGACAGTGAAGGCCCACAAGAAGCCGTTGCTTTCTTTGGAAAGAGATCCTTTATTTGTTGCCACTGTGGAAAGAGTTTCTCTTCCCAAAGCAACCTGAAATCCCACCAGCGCATTCACACCGGAGAAAAGCCCTTCGGCTGTGGCCTCTGCGGCAAAGCTTTCGCTCACAAACAAAGTCTCTCCGACCACCAGCGAGTCCACTCAGGAGAAAAGCCGTTTGTTTGTAAAGTCTGCGACAAATCCTTCGGGAAAGCGGCACATCTGAAAACCCACGAAATCATCCACACCGGCGAAAAACCTTTTGCCTGCAACGTTTGCGGAAAGAGATTCAACATCGCTCAAAATCTGTCCAGACACCAACTCACACACACCGGCGAAAAGGAGTTCAAATGTTCAGTGTGTCAGAAAAGCTTCACACGGGCCGTCACGCTCAAAACGCATCAGCTCATTCACACAGGACAGAAACCGTACTCCTGCGTGTCTTGCGGGAAGGCTTTCCGTCACGCGGTTAACCTGAGAAACCACGAGCGCATCCACACAGGCCAGCGACCGTTCAGTTGTGACTTATGTGGCAAGACTTTCCGCCAGGCTGTCAATCTGAAAATCCACAAACGAATTCACACGGGCGAAAAGCCTTTCAGCTGTAAGGAGTGCGGGAAGAGCTTCAGTCAGCAGAGCAGTCTCATTACACACAGCCGCACTCACTCTGGAGAAAAACCCTTTGGCTGCAATTACTGCGATAAGTGGTTTAACAATTCAAACAGCCTGAAGTTGCACCAGAGAGTGCACACAGGAGAGAAACCTTACTATTGTGAGCAATGCGACAAGTATTTCAGTCAGGGAAGTCACCTGCGTACTCACAAACGCCACATTCATGGAGGAGGGAAGCAGTACATATGCGATAAATGCGGGAAGAGGTATGCGGATCCTCGAAATCTTAAACTGCATAAATGCTTTTATGCTTAGTCATGCTGTTGAGGACGTTCATCACTATAGTGGAATTCTGAGCCCATTTCTTTCTATGATATAAATGGTATGGTGTCTGAAAGAGACTTAAATTAACTTTTTTATTTTAAATAAGCTCATTTTTCTACTCCTTTGGAGTTAAACAGTTGAGTTTTACCATTTTTGCATCCATTCTTTCCTGGTGGGAGCACTTTTAGCTTAGCATAAATCACTGAATCGGATTAGACCATTAGCATTTCACTCAACTTACTAAAACACTTAATTTTCCTATTTAAAGCTTCAGCTGTAGTTCCATCATGTACTAAGACTGACAGAAATTAAAAGGTTGTGATTTTCTTGGCTGATATGGCGAGGAACTATATTTTCATTCTGACGTAATAATCATACTTTGCTGCTGTAGTATGGCTGAAGCAGGCACATTGATATTACACGCTCAACCATTTTTGTGAAGAGGCTCATTTTACAACTCCTCTATAGGTAAACAGTCAAGCTTTTCCATTTTTACATCTATTTAGTTAATCTCTGAGTCTGGAATTAAATCCGATTTAATGGTTTATGCTAAGCTAAGCTAAAAATGCTCCTGCCAGACCCGGAGATCAAATAAATGGATATAAAAATGACTCAACTGTATAACTATAGGAGAGTTGTAAAATGAGCCTCTTCCCAAAGATGGTTGAGTGTTTCTTTAAGAAAATGTGTCCAAATAGAAAAACGCTAATAAATTAGGAAACAACATCAGTTTGACAGCAAACATGCACAACAATCCTCAGAACGCATGCTAATACAGAAATGTGCAGACTACAAACATGCGTGCTGTCAAACTGATGATGTTTTCTCTGTTTGTTAGTGTTTTTCTATATGCATGTGTTTTCCTATCCTGCAGCTCTCTGTCAATGTAATTAATAAATGAAGAATATTTATGACTATTGATGCAGCCACTTATCAGTTTTATTGTGGTTATTTTTGTCAACACTGTTGACTGTCAAGTGGCCTCAAATCTATTTTTTCATAGATTATAATTAGTTATTTTTCATAAAACTATTTTTGAAGTACATTTTAGGATTTACTGTAACTTTTTGTAAGTATTAGTACATTTTGAATTCTGATGTTGCACCTTTACTCATGGATCCTAAGTAAAAAGGCTTGTTTGCATTTTTTACAGACCTATATTTATGTTTGAGTGGGAACATAGTAAAAAAAAAAAAAACCTCCGCCAGTTGGTTTTGATATCTACAAGTCATCTTTAAATAATTTAATTTGGTGTTATTTGCAGCAACGGAAAGACTGAAATATTAGGATAAAGGATAAAATGGCATCCATATAGTCAAATACAGTATTCGCACTATATCTAATATTTGATTTTTCTGAGTTTTGCCACCACATTTATTTATTATGAAAATGTTTCTCAGTACAGTGAATCTTGTGTTTTCATTAAAATGAAAATCCCTTGTTCTTTTGTTCATCTGCCTTGTTCGTATGATTGTTTCACTCAGCATGAGAAATATTCATCATAAACATATTTATGCATCTGTTAAATATGTATGGCACATTTTCCTTATGCTGGAATGCATTGCAACAAATGCATATTTACATTTACATTACATTTATTAACATATTTATTCATGTAAAATAATGGCAAAATGCTTAAATGTGATATAGGGAACATGTTTCTAATTGCTGTTTGTTAAAAGTTGTACGATAACAGTCGACAACAACAGAGTTGACTAACGGAGTTGACATTTTCCACCTTTTTGTGCTTTAGCAACCTCAATCAAAGAGCTTAGAATCACCAAGAGGCGACACTCAATAGAACGTTCCATTGCAACAGCAGTGCCCAGCGAGTCAGCCATTCTGGAGTGAAAGCGAACAGCTGTCCATTTGATCTTGTTTTTTATTTATTCATTTAAAAAGCGCATCAAAGCTGAAATACAACCTAAAAGACGACGATACAAAACTTACAATAATAGACTGGTGATCATCAACGATTTTTAATAGTTAATTTTAAAGACTTAATGTTGTAAACCATACTTGTTTTCTTGGAACTGTCACTTTTAGGTGAAATTACTTTAAATTACTTTAATAGTTTACGCACTGGCATAATACATGTTAATACTGACATGTTAAATTAAATTAACATGACTTTCAAAATGGGATGTTGATAACAGATTAGCAGTACTGTTTGTTGGAGTATTATATTAAAATATTATATAGTATTTTTTCCAGTGTTGTCTGTTAAAAAACACTAATAAAGTTTTTATTTAAAAAATACTTCAAATGTATTTTTTATTTTATAATTTTTTTATTCATGATTTTTAATGCTGTCATTAAAAATCATGGAGGCCATACGAACTACCAGATAATGTAGTTTTTGTTGTGTTTACTAATTTTTGCTTCACCCTAATTTGAGTAAAACAAAACAAAAAAAAAACAGCAATTAAGTTATTTTGTTAACCTTTTATGTTATATGTGAAAGATATTTTAGATATCAGATGTATTAAACTTTAGTCTTGTTAACATTTTGGAAATTGTCTGTTTTCATTGGGATATTGTTTAAAATGTTTTAAAATGTTACTTTACAAAAAGGATGTACTCATTTTAACTCCTATATTTAACTCAATATTTTAATACATTCTGTCTAATGTTAGTTATCCGTGCTGTTGTTCTATTGGAATTTTCATTCCAAAATGGCTGCTGCACGACGCTAGCGGCATCTAGTGGCTGTTTCCCAAATAGCAACAGAGTGTCGCCTCTTGGTGATTCTATGCTCTTTGCCTCAATACAGATACCACATGATAAATCTAAAACATTTAAAAAAATCATATTATTGTTTTTAAAAAGTAAATGAGAAACTTATTGACATCACAATAACAGAGTTGACATTTTCCACCACTTTGTGGTTTAGCTCAAGATGCTAACCTCAAACTAGATACCACATGGCATATCTAAAACAGAATTTCTTTTTTGTATCACATTATTGTTTATAAAGGGTGAATGAGAAATTAACATATTAACATACAGTGCATCCGGAAGGTATTCAGTGCTTCACTTTTTCCACATTTTTTTTTTGTGTTAAAGCCTTATTCCAAAATGGATTAAACTAATTTATTTCATCCAAATTCTACACACAATACCCCATAATGACAATGTGAAACTGTTGCAAATTGATTAAAAGTAAAAAACCTGAAAAATCACATATACATAAGTATTCACAGCCTTTGCTCAATACTTTGTTGATGCACCTTTGGCAGCAATTATAGCCTCGAGTCTTTTTGAATATGATCACACAAGCTTAACACATGTGTTTGGGAATTTTTGCCCATTCCTCTTTGCAGTACCTCTCAAGCTCTATCAGGTTGGATTGGAAGTGACAGTGTTCAACCAGATGTTAAATAGGACTTAGATCTGGGCTCTGGCTGGGCAACTCAAGGACATTCACTAAGTTGTTGTGAAGCCACTCCATTGATTTTTTTAGCAGTGTGTTTTGGGTCATTGTCCTGCTGGAAGATGAACTGTCGCCACAGTCTGGGGTCAAGAGCACAAGCAGGTTTTCATTCAGGATGTCTGTACATTGCTGTATTCATCTTTCCCTCTATCCTGACTATAGTCTTCCAGTTCCTGCTGCTGAAAAACATCCCCACAGCATGATGCTGCCATGCCATGCTGTACATGCTTCACTGTACAGTCTCAGAAATAAAGTTGTCACTTGGTGGTACCTTTTTAAAAGGTACAAATTTGTACTTAAAGGGTCCATATTGGTACCTCAGAAGTTTATATTAGTACCTAAAAAATTTAAGAGGAACATTTGTACTTTTTAGGTACTAACATGTACCCTTGAGGTATTAATATGGTCCTTGTAGGTACAAATTTGTACTTTTTGAAAAGGTACCACCCCAGTGTCAGCTCGTGTACCTTTATTTCTTAGAGTGTAGGGATGGTATTAGCTTGGTGATGAGTGGTGCCTGGTTTTCTCTAAACATAACGCCTGGCATTCACTCCAAAGAGTTCAATTTTAGTTTCATCAGACCAGAGAATTTTGTTTCTTATGGTCTGAGAGTCCTTCAGATGCCTTTTGGCAAATTCCAGGCGGGGAGTAGCTTCCGTCTGGCCACTCTACCATACAGGTCTGATTGGTGGATTGCTGCACAGATGGTCGTCCTTCTGTAAGTTTCTCTTCTCTCCACAAAAGAACGCTGGAGCTCAGACAGAGTGACCATCGGGTTTTTGATCACCTCCCTGATTAAGGCCCTTTTTCCCTGATCACTCAGTTTAGATGGCCGGCCAGCTCTGGTGGTTCTTCGACTTATGGATGATGGAGGCCACTGTGCTCATTGGAACTTTCAGAGCAGCAGACATTTTTCTGTAACCTTCCCCAGCCTTGTGCCTCGAGACAATCCTGTCTGTGAGGTCTACAGACAATTCCTTTGTCTTCATGCTTGGTTTGTGCTTTGACATGCACTGTCATCCCCTGGGACCTTATATTCACCTTCTTCTCCGCGTACAAGTGGGCGCAGCCATTGGAATCTTTTTGGCTAGAGACTTCCGGTCTCATTCACTTCCATTCATTTTTAGACATTAGTAACAGCTCGTTTTGCTGCTTGATGTTGAAAACTGATATTTTCCTATTATTTTATTCTAATTTGTCTGTATTGTCATGCAAACACTTGTTAGTAGAGCAAGTAGTTTGATTGTTTTCTGCCTTTTATTATTCCTAGTCATTTTCCCCATAGACAAATGAATCGGAAGTTCTAAAACAATCGCAAAATCGAGTGCACTTCCACATTTAAGAATAAGGTCAATAGACAAGTGTATGCCCTTTCAAATCATGTCCAATCAACTGAATTTACCACAGGTGAACTCCAATAAAGCTGCTGAAACATCTCAAGAATGATCAGTGAAAACAGAATGTATCTGAGCTCAATTTAGAGCTTCACGGCAAAGGCTGAGAATAATTATGTACATGTGATTTTTCAGGTTTTTTATTTTTAATAAATTTGCAACAGTTTCAAAAACTCTTTTTTCACATTGTCATTATGGGGTATTGTGTGTAGAATGCTGAGGAAATAAATGAATTTAATCCATTTTGGAATAAGGCTGTAACATACAAAAATGTGGAAAAAGTGAAGCGCTATGAATACTTTCCATATGCACTGTATTACAATAACAGAGTTGATATTTTCCACCATTATGGCATATCTAAAACAGAATTTCAAAAAATATATATTATTGTTTTTAAAAAGTGACTGAAAAATGTATTGGCATATTACAAAAACAGAGTTGACAATAACAGAGTTGACATTTTCCACCATTTTATGAGATGCTAATCTCAAACCAGATACCACATGGCATATCTAAAACAGATTTTCGTTTTGTTTTTTATCATAGTGTTTTTAAAAAGTAAATGAGAAATGTATTCACATATTACAATAATAGAGTTGACATTTTCCACCATTTTGTGATTTAGCGCAACTTCAAACTAAATACCACATGGCATATCTAAAACAGAATTTCTTTTTTTGTATAATATTATTGTTTAAGAAATGAAAATGGGAAATTTAATGAAATATTACAATAACAGAGTTGATGTTTTCCACCATTTTGTGGTTTAGCTCTCGCCACCGCAAGCATAGGGCTGGGCGAATAATCGATAAGTAATCGAAATCAACATTCAGAACCTATAATGAATCTAATTTTTCCAGGTCCATTTTTTTCCGATTACTTCCCCTACCGTGTGAGGAGTCACGTGAGCCCGCTCAAGTTAGCCACACTTTGCAGCCACATCTGATCTCTGTCAACTAGGATGATTGAGCCTTACTTTGCACTACATTGACGATGATTGGAAGCTGCGCCAGAGATGCCTTAAGATATTTTCCATTACATTAAAATGATTATTTACAGTAAAATATTTGTTTACAGAAGATTACAGGATATTTTAAAATCAAGTAATGCACCTTAATTCAAAAACCTCTCACTTGTGTTATGTGAGCATATTTACTGTACCTGTCCGTAAACTATGAGGACAATAATAATAATAATGAAATAAATAATAATTTATTAATCGTAACCGAGTTAAAATGTTCAATTAATCAAGATTTTGATTTTAGGCCAAATCCCCCAGCCCTAATTGAGAATATACTGGAATACTAACCCATAGAGAAACTAACAAAATGCAAAGCTATGCAGAAAGAGAACTTTCCTATTGTGTACAAGCACTGTTGCTTAATAGCCCACCAATCAGCCATTACCAATCCTGAGCATTGTCAAACATGAGTGAAAAACCAACCCAGCCCCCAAAACTAGCTGACATGAAACTAAAGGTGAGAAGATAAAGAGGGCGGGAGGGGGGTACATTAGACATTAGCATGTCCTCCTAAATGTCTGTCTAAACAATAATACACAGATTGGTCTCTGTTGGGATCACCACTATGTAGTTGAGGTCATAAAATATGAAAAGAGACCAAACATGACAATATTAAAAGATAACGTGATGAGTATATAAATTGTGTATGTGGAAAGCACATGGAAACAGTTAGTCAAATGGCACAGAAGTGATGAAAGAAGGATCCACCCAATGCTTGGATTGTCCCAGTGCTTAATTAGCACGGACGTGTGAAGGATTCGGATTTCCACCATCCCATTCGGTCCCATCCATCTCAGCGTGGATGTTTATCCTTTTCTCATCATCCTGTTTCTCATTATGTTTATTAAAGATAATTATTGGATTATTTGAACAACTATTTAACTTTGCATTGATTTCAACTAATAAATAAGTTAAATACGCTGCTTTATGTAAGAATGTTCAGTGCATTGCCTGTCTCTTTGAAACTATTTTCAGGAGCCACCAAACTAGGTCAGAGGTCACGAAGACCTTGAGTGGAAATAAACGGCTGAGGACTGGAAACAACTTCTATTGTTTCTCTTGTTATTTCTATGAGTTAATACTATCTAAAATGTCTTAAGTGATTTTGCTATTTTTACGGTTAATTATTTTAAAGTAATTAAATTTTTTTATTCAAGATAGACTTTTAACTGTCTGAATGTAGATTATAGCGTTTTTTTTAACCAGTTTTGATAAAGACGGCTGAGAAGTACACTCAGCCTTGGATAAGAAACAGATTGTACTTAAGTGTGTGTGCTCTATTTGATTGTAGATACTTTTAACAGGTCTGGAGTCAGCTCTAAACAGTCTAGTGGATGTCTGACGTTTATGCTTAAGATATTGTTCAGAATTGTACGCACGCACCCACTTGGAAATCTTCTAAGTCTATCTGTGTTTTAACCAATCAGGTTAGATCACCTCTATGTATGACGCAGATAATGACGTTATGTGGGAGTATAATTGTTATTGATTTGTGATTGTAAGCAGAGCGGCCTATAGGAACTCATAGCGAGTGTTGAAGCTGGCTTCTGCTGATGAAACTGCAAACTATCTTCAGTAAACTTTATTTATTTATTTGAATCTCTGACTCCAGCTCTTCTTCATCTGACAGACTGCTCATTCTTTGGGTTAAAACTGTAAATACCCCTACACGTGTCACAAAACTTCCACAAGTATTTACTCATTCTTGCGATGTATTTTAAAGGGCACCTATGGTGAAAAATCTACTTTTTAAGCTGTTTGGACAGACATAGGTATAATGTATAGACCGTCATATTGGGGTGATATAAACACACTCAGTCCTTTTTTTTTCAATTTAACAACATAAAAACTGTGGACCAATTGGAGCGGTTTGAGATTGACCGCAACTTGACGTAGGAGTGCAGTTCCCCCGCCCTCCAATATTGATTGACAGGTGTGCATTACCATATCCTTAGTATGTTGTTTCATGTCTGCCATTTTCAGCGTGGAGGTCAAAGCGACGTCACCAAAGAAACATCCTTGCTCTATTTTTAGATGGAAGGCTCATTGGGCTCAACATTCACCACGTTATCGCTCTCATCACCGCCAGTGTTTGTGAGTTTTGGTGGGTTTGCATACATGTGTACTTTTCATTGTGTCTTCCTTAAACTTCAGCGGTTTGCATTTCCCGCGGTCACAGAAGCTCCCTGTCATCTTATCTAGGTGCAGCTGGAAAGTGCGAGCGCGTTGCCTCTTGTGCTCTTCCCTCCATTGGAAATAACGAACTAACGATGCGCAGCGCCATGCATTTCGCGTTGTCGCGGATGAAAGTGACGACCGTGGGGTTTGCTCACTATTCTGCCACCTAGGTCGCCTCTATGGACGCGCTGGCCATGCTCAGGACACTGTTCATATTTCTGCCGCGCCAAATAGTGTTATCTGAATAGTTTCATTTTAAATAACATGCGAATGTGCGCGTCTGGTGTGCCGCGTCGTGGCTCTGAGCGACGCATCAGGTGTATGACGCCCTAAAGTTATAGCCTCAAGCAGGTCATACACCAGAAGCGCCGCTAGGCGACACGCAGCGTCGCGCCACGCAGCGGCATGCATTTCTGAATTCTAAACATAAGTTTCTAACAGGTGACCCTTCAGGCTACAAGCTCGGAGCTTTAAACTAGCACACAGTTGGCTGTAAAACTATACAAAGACACAAATGATTGTGTCTGAGTCCTACATGTACGGCTGAATGCTGGTACTCTCATGTTGCTTCTCTCTGTCTGCTTGTCTATTGCAATACACAAAGCGGGGGAGCTCTTGGCTCTGCCCCCTTGTTAAGTTGGGCGGGAAGTCGAAACTAATTTTCATGTGAAGCAACACGCCCCTAAAACAGCAAACTGTGTACACGCCCCCAAAATGACACTTTTTAACACATCATAATAAAAAAATCTGAATTGTGTTTTGAACTGAACCTAAACTGAAGAACCATAATATTAATATTACATCTTAAAAAAGGGGTAAAATAGGTGCCCTTTAA
>CAIGQZ010004081.1:10282416-10299783 GCA_903798205.1 Danio tinwini
CTTATTCACACACACACACACACACACACACACACACACACACACACACACACACAATTAAAATGATGGAAGTCAACTACTGCTTACCGGTTTCCAACATTCTTTAAAATATCTTCTTGTTCAACAGAAAAAAAGTAATAAGGTTTCAAACCACTTGGGAGTGGGTAATTTTATTGATTTATTGAGTCCACTATAACAAGATTTGATGTGAAATATTTATGTAGTCCTACGTGTTATTTTCACAGGTGTGTTATAAACATGTTATAAAGCTTATATATTTCTAGCAGAGCTCCACAAATTCATATTCGTATTCATATATTCGGTATATAAACACTCACGCGTGTGTAAAACAGAGAGAGTGAGGGATCGCACCTTTTTAATTAACCTAATCACTTTCAATTGATTTATCCATTCATCAGCTGTCCATCGGTGTCTCAGACAGGAGAAAGCGAGAGGCCTGCGCATGCGCGTTCCATTTACACTTCCGGGTTTGCTTTTTTCCCTTTGAAATGTAACGTTTCGCTTGTGATGCGCGTATGAAACTTGTTGCCGGACAGCGAATAAAAGGTGCTTAGATATATTTAATTGTTTAAAGGCAGCGGTCAGAGCGGCGGTGAGTAGCTACTGTCATGCTCGGTCGACCGGACTCCAGTTAGACTCGCTGTAATGGCCTGATGTTGCGCTGTTGTGCCTTGTGAGCGGCCGGACTGACAGCAGCATGACCCGCCTGATGTTTCTCGCGGCCGCGGTATTCCTCTTGTCCGCTCCGGCCAGCGCCTCTCAGGGGGACAAAGAGCCGGTCTACCGGGACTGCGTCAAACACTGCGTCCGGACGAACTGCACAGGGGCCCGGCTGCGCGGTTTCCAGTCCACTCAGCCTCCATACATGGCACTTACAGGTAATGGAACCTATTTTTATAACGACAGCGCTATCTGAGTATCTGCTATTTCTCACAGAGGCTAATAGAAAATGTTATGATATTCTTAAACAGTGTTGACATTGCAGTATTTTGTTTTTTAGCGGTATACAATCTAAATTATTAGCCCTCCTGTGAATTTCTTTTTCAAATATTTCCCAAATGATGTTTAACAGAACAAGCAGTTTCTCTTAGTATTTCCTGTATGTTTTTTCTTCTGGAGAAAGTCTTATTTGTTTTATTTCAGCTAGAATAAAATCAGTTAAAAAAAAATAAAATAAAATAAACATTTAAGGCCAATATTATTAGCCCCCTTAAGCAATATAGTTTTTGATTGTCTACAAAACAAACCATCTTTATGCATGATTTGCCTAATTACCCTAACTTACCTAATTCATCTAGTTAAACCTTTAAATCGCACTTTAGGCTGAATACTTGTATCTTGAAAAATATCTAGTAAAATATTATTTACTGTCACCATGGCAAAGATAAAAGAAATCAGTTATTAGAGATGAGTTATTAAAGTAATAAAATAGTTTCTAAACTATTATGTTTAGAAATGGGTTGAAAAAACTTCTTTCTGTTAAACAGAAATTGGGGAAAAACATATACAGGGGGGCTAATAATTTAGGAGGGCTAATAATTCTGATTTCTGCTGTATTTTGCGATATGAAATGTATTCCGGCAGATGGATTGAACAACCCTTTTGTAAAGAATTGACCATTTCAGAATATTTGGGTTGATTTTATAGAGGAGTGCATCTGAATTAATAGCTAAAATTAACTTTAAACAAGATATTTAGGGGGGAAAACATACAAATGAAAGATTGTTTTTAATATTTGTCTGATAAGACTTAATGGTAGTTGGACACAAGTATTTAAAAAAATGTAATGTTAAATAACACCTGGTAGTCTTGTCTATAAAAATGTAATTGAATTAGTCTTTGTTAAAGCAACAAATGCTATTGTTTAATGTGGATGAATGTATAAAGTCAACTGATATGTTTAACAGAAGAAAAACAAAAAAAACGCTTTTAATGAACTTTAAATCTACAAAATTAAAGTTTGTCATTTATCTACAAGCTCCTGGTCAACAATACTTGCAGATCCAGTGATGTGACTAAGGTCAGGCCTGCAGCCAGTCTGGTGAAATGGTTTTTTTTTTCTCAAAAAGTGGACATTTTGGCATTTGTCAATCGCCTCATTTTCTATTTGATTATGAGATTTTAAAACTGCATTTTAGTGACATCTTAAGCGCAATTTTTTAGCTGAATTGGCTTGTTGGATGGATCATCATAGCCACACTTTTTGATGTACAGTACACTCAAAAACATTTTTTATTTTGCTTGTTCAAACTACTCATTTAAAATAAGCTGAAACAACACAATTCTTGAGATTTCATTGGAACAACTTAATTATTTTATGTTCAATCTACATAAATTTGTTTAAAGTGTTAAGTTAACTTAATCAATTTGTGTTGGGACAACATGAATGAATTGTGTGGATCCCTGTATTTTTTTTTTACAGTGTAGCAAATATTTCCTAAAAAATTAGAATAAAGATTTATTGATTTATTCATTCATTCATTCATTTTCTTTTTGGCTTAGTCTCTTTATTAATCTGGGGTTGCCACAGCGGAATGAACCGCCAACTTATCCAGCATATGTTTTACGCAGCAGATGCAAACTCCACACAGAAACGCCAACTGATCCAGCTGGGGCTCGAACCAGCGACCTTCTTGCTGTGAGGCGATTGTTCTACCCACTGCAATTGTTCTACCCAATGCCCTTCCAGCCACAACCCAACACTGGGAAACACCCATACAGTCTTGCATTCACACTCATACACTACGGCCAATTTAGTTTATTCAATTCACCTATACCACATGTCTTTGGACTTGTTGGGGAAACGGAGCACCTGAAGGAAACCCACACGAACACTGGGAGAACATGCAAACTCCACACAAAAATGCCTACTGACTCAGCCGGGGCTCAAACCAGCAACCTTCCTGCTATGAGGCGATCGTGCTACCCACTGCGCCACCGTGATGCCATTTTAATTAGATTTAATTAATATTTTAGATGTACGAATTGTTGAAATGAACAGTCTGAATTTGAAATGTTGTGCTGCCTTTCCAGTGCATTGACTCATTAGAAGTGTGTGATCTTTCAGGCTGGACGTGTCGTGATGACTGCAGATATCAGTGTATGTGGACCACGGTGGGCCTTTACCAGGCAGAAGGCTACAGCATCCCACAGTTTCACGGAAAGGTTAGCGGCAGAGCTATTTCAGTGTAAAAGCAGATTTAAACTGTCAACAGAATCAATCTCTAACATAAATTAATACTTTTAACTACCCACAAACTTTGTTTAGTGGCCGTTTGCCCGTTTCCTGTGTTTTGAAGAGCCTGCATCGGCGCTAGCGTCTCTGCTAAATGGTTTAGCATGTCTGCTAATGCTGCTGAGGTACCGCAGCGCAGTCCCTCGCCAGAGTCCCATGTACCACACCATCACCGCCTTCTCACTGGTGAGAAAGTCTCCTAACTGTCATTTAAAAAAAAAACTGCAACTGAATGACTTTCTTGACATTGTTTTCGTTTGTGATTCCTGAATTTCCGCATTCTTGTTTTGAGTTAGAAGGAACAACTTATGAAAATACACAGTTTACTGCAGCATTATTCGTGCTAAATGAATGCACTGTGCCACACAATAATAGTTAAACGGACAATCAGAATTATTGGTTACTAATCCTGTTGTGACGGGAGGTGTAATAATGCATCACACATTATTTATTGTATCGTTTTATTTTTTATTATTACTAGCACGTTTTCTCCATTTGAAAAGCCTTGGGTGGAGATTATTTACATTTCAGATCATGTGAAATGCATGCTAATGAAGGACTATTACTGAGCTATTGGAAAGAGTTCAGAAAAGACATTATTACCATGTTACAATTTTTTGCACTTTCGCATAAGCAACATATTCAGAATATCAACTTGTATGCTGTTTTTTTATTATTATATTTGCTATATACTTTTAAGCAGGGGTGTCAAAATGAATTGTTTCTTCGGTGCACGGACAATTCGGTATCGGTTCAGTAATAATCATAATCGGTTATTATGTACTAACGTCATTGATCTCATATGCGATATGTCGCCGTAGCTTACCATGGCGAGCGCGAGTATTTACAACATTCTAACTACTTAAACGCAGAAACTGTGCACAATTTTACTGTGTGTTTGTTTGCTGGACAGTCTTTAACTGACACTAAGCCCCTATTTCACTGCGATTGAGAGAATGAAAGTAAACTCCATTTCTCTTTCTGTCCCTCTCTCACACTGTGGATTCATCTGTGAAGAGCGCAGTGCGCAAGAGCCAATCGCAGCTCTTTCTGTTGAGCATGTGACCTATAGCAGCGTGGGACACATATATGACTGTCAACAGCTCAAAAAATGTGTTTTGGTGTTTCGTGACCCTTTAATATATATGAAAACAGAGACAGAAAGTTTTTTTTTTTAAGGCAACTCGCAGTAAGAGCTGAGTCATATTGCATGATGCATAAACATGCATTTAACACTTGTATTCAGCAGATTACATGTGTTTGTTGCCTCATTACCAACATATGTGGCAGATTTAGGTGCAGAATAAATTTATATCCCATCTTTCCTAAATTTGATGTAGTGATTACAAGCTATGATAAGATGAGTTACTCCATGCATGAGAGCTCTAAAATGCAGGTTTTGTTTTCAAAATAAGAGTCCCACATACGTAGTAAGTATAATACAATCTTAGATAAACTAAAGAGGGGAAATAAGAGAAATTATCATTGTTGTAATTTATTTAAGAAACTTTGTGCTACAAAAAAGCTGACATTATATAATTTTAATGTTTATATACAGTAAATATAAATTATGCCAATGTTTTACGGTTATGACAATGATACAAATATTTTTGCATTGTGCCACAGAGGTTGTTTAAGTGAATTTATTTAGCTACCAAATTCAAAAACACTATACTTGAGATTCATGCCAGGATTTATCACAGTTTGTCTCTGAAAAATGTTTCCTTGCCGTTTAAGATGCAATAAACAGCTCAAGCTACTTTATGAAGGAGCACAGACTGCCTTCATTACACTTTCATTTAAGCAGATTATTGAGAATCAGCTGTTTTCAGATCTTCAGCGGTGCAGTGTGTGTGTACAGTATGTGTGTCTGCCAGGTTGGAAGATTAAGTAAAACATTGGGGGAGAAGCTGTGATTGGGAGATTTTGACATCTGGCAACACCAAGCATAAAGGCTTTGGAGGCTTGTTATGAATGCGAGATAATAAAAATGTCAAATGAAAAATAAATTTTTATCTCAGCGGGGCCAGTATCACAGACAATTATGCTTAATTAAATGAGACAAGCAGTAATTGTGATTACAGCTAGATTTATCTTGAAGCCCTTGTGGACCAAAGTAAGCCAATGAATATTGTATTACTGCTTATTGCAGGATTCTCACTGGTTTCGACAAACCTCTTTATTGAAGCAAATATCATTCGCTATGATAATTAGCAAATTAGCACTTTTCTAACTAAAGGGTTTTGTTGCAACTAGCTATAAATTACGAAGATTTTGGGCTCTATTTTAACGATCTAGGTGCAAAGTCTAAAGCGCATGGCTCAAAAGCATTAAGGGCGTGTCCAGAGGTGAGTAATAACGAATTACATTTACTTCGTTACATTTACTTGAGTAAAATTGTTGGGTAACGTGTACTTTTTGAGTACATTTAAAAATGTGTACTTTTACTCTTACTCAAGTAAATTATTAAACATTACTCTCACTTCGCTACATTTGGTGGCGTTCCTCCGTTACTGTCAAATGGTAATAAATATGATTTATATGACTTGTTTGCAAGTATCGCGAGGCGCCGCATTGGAGAGGTTGTGTCGCGAGAGGTTGCTAAAGAGACGCGTCTCCCGCTTTCGGTTCGAGCTCGCGCGCATAATGTTGGAATGATGGCTGAAGTCGAGATGCAAGTTTATACTGTGGTGACAGTCACGCTATGTCTCCATCTGTGGTTCGGAGATAGACGGTCACGCTGTCTGTGCAATGAGTTTATCAGACGAGGTCACCCGCGGCCTGAAGTTCAGTCTATGTTTTCACTACAACATGTCAACAAAATTAGTTTCATAATGCGATGCACGCTTTACATCGAACAGACATCGCAAGATATGCATGCATGACAGCTCCAGTAGTGCTTAGTGTCAAAATTATTCCAAGTATCCCAATTTGAACTTTATTAATGGCAACTATAGGATAACAAAAAAAACAGCTGTTTAATGAATAACTGATTAGCCCTGCATATATAAGTCATTCACACTGTTAACCATTAAAAATGTACCATTTAAACATAATTTTTTAACATTAAAATGCTGTGTATATATTATACAGTTATACAGTTAAAGTCAGAATTATTAGCCCCCTTTTGAATTTCTTTTTAAATATTTCCCAAATGATGTTTAACAGAGCAAGGAAATTTTCACAGTATGTCTGATAATATTTTTTCTTCTGGAGAAAGTCTTATTTGTTTTAATTCAGCTAAAATAAAAGCAGTTTTTAATTTTTTAAAAGCCATATTAAGGACAAAATTATTAGCCCCTTTAAGCTATATGTTTTTTCAATAGTCTACAGAACAAACCATCATTATACAATAACTTGTTTAAATTTCCCTAACCTGCCTAGTTAATCTAATTAACCTAGTTAAGCCTTTAAATGTCACTTTAAGCTGTATAGTGTCTTGAAAAAGTGTCTTGAAAAATATCTAGTCAAATAATATTTATACTTAACATTTAAGATAAAATAAATCAGTTAGTAGAAATGAGTTATTACAACTATTATGTTTAGAAATGTGTTGTAAAAAACTTCTCTTCGCCAATCATAAATTGGGAAAAAAAGTTAACAGGGGGCTAATATATATAATATATATATATAAATTTGAAGTCAGAATTATTAGCTTCCCTGCTTACCTGTATATTTCTGTTTAACAGAAAGATAGATAAGAAAGATAAACATCATTTGGGAAATTCACAGGAGGGCGAATAATTTTGACTTCAACTTTATACGTGTGTGTGTGTGTGTGTGTGTGTGTTTGTGTGTTTGTGTGTGTGTGTGTGTGTGTGTGTGTGTGTGTGTGTGTGTGTGTGTGTGTATATATATGAAAAGTAACTAGTAACTATTACTTGACTAATTTTTTTATCAAATACTTTTTTTTTTCTCTTACTCGAGTAACTTTTAAGAGTGTTAGTTCTACTTGAATAAAAATTTCCACAAGTACTTGTACTTATACTTGAGTATAGATTTTGGATACTCTACCCACCTAAATACGGTTTGCACCCCAGCGCATGGTCTAACAGGGTTGTGCTTATTCTCCTAATAAGTTATGGGTGTGTTTTGAGCATAACATGCATTAAACCAATCAGAGTCTCATCTCACATTCCCTTTAAGAGTTGCACCATGCACATTTGCTATTTACATGGCGGACTTTGTGAGTGGAAAAACTGAACACTTCAGTAGTGAGAAAACAGTTAAACTAGCAGGGCTCCTCCATTCGTACTCTCTTTACTTTACTTTTACTCTTTACTTTTACTCTTTACTCCTTTACTTTCGTGGATAAGGAAACGGTGTTGTAAACACTCCACTTAAGACATCCATTAGCCTACATATTTAATTTCATTTGTTAAGCGCAAAGATTTGTTTCAAAATTATTTCTAAATTTAGTTCTGATTTCTACCAAACGAATAAATAAACAATAATAACGAAGTGGGGTGGAGTTCTATCCAAACGTCACACGTCCTATTCTTATGCCCCAAATGGTGATGCAGACGTCTCCAAAACCCGACAGTTGGACAAATCTAAACTTGTTTTTATTAAAAGAAATATAAATATGCATATAATAAATAATATGAATGATAATAACATTATACAAATGCAAATTGCCATGAATAAACGGAAAAAGTTCCCCTAGATGTAGCATGGAGGCAGTGGTTTTTATATTTATGTAGAAAATAATCATTTTTGTAACATTTTAATCCTTTAATTTTTTTTATATGTAAAGATATTTGTGTATTGCTGTACATCCTGTGTGTATTAAGCGTTTGGACCTGCATAGGCGCATAACTAACGCCTCTTCGCTGGACTTTAGACCTGTTTTCAGTTGGTCAATGGCTCGGCCTATTTCCATTTCTCAAAATATCAATGCACCAACAATGCATCTTAACACACCTCCTTTCTAGATCGGCACAATCATGAGTCCACAAAGTGGCGCTAATAAATTTGCTGTTTAAACAACGTGGCGAAAGATGTGTTTGACTCGATTTTTTGCTGTTTTCAGATCAGCACAACAGTAATTTTCCCTTTTTGCGTTTATTGTACCGGGTGTATAATAGAACCCATAGTCTCTCAACAAAATGAAATAATTTCAAAACACAACAACATAAAAAAAAGCATACATACGATATACATAAACAACATAAGAAACATAAGCACACACCGCGTTTGCTATGTTTTCATCCACCTATTTTTATGTTCATTTTGGATTATCGCCTTAATAAAGGCTTGATGGAAACGCAAATACACCTATGCACACAGATGAGTTGCATAAACTTTTTATTTGATCGGAAAAAAGTACATAAATTACAAGGAAAACGCCTTTACCAAATAAATTACAGTATGCGCATAAAAAATGTTATGTGATTTTGTTATAAAGATCATGTAATGATGAAAATCAGTGCAATGGGCAACAATAATGGGCAAGCCAACAGGCCGATCATCATCACCGTGGTTCAGTAGTATTATTATTATTTTGTTATTATTACCTCCAGATTTGTCTTGAGCATTCTGCACTCTCAAAGAGCGTCTCATGCCCCCAAAATCTACAGCATGTTCATTGCGTTTCTTCTCGTGAGGTGCAAGTAATTTATTATTTATAGAAAAAGACTCATTCAGCTTCAGTTTATCAGGAAGTGACGATTACGTTCTCTTTGATTTATTGGATGGAAATGCATTAATGATGAAATTACGAATCTTTTTCATGTGAAATTGCGCTATGCGATATTATCTTTAATGTGATATTGCGATATGCGATATTATCTTTTATGTGAAATTGGAATATGCGATATTATTTTTTATGTGATATTGCGATATGCATTATTATCTATGATGTGGTATAGCAATATGCAATATTATCATTTATGTGATATTGCGCTATGCGATATTATTTTTTTGTGTGATATTGCGATATGCGATATTATCTTTAATGTGATATTGTGATATGCAATATGATCTTTTATGCGATATGAGATATCTTTTTATCGATATTACGATATGCAATATTATCTTTTGTGATATTGTGATATGTAACATTTTTTATGCAATAATATATTTGATGTGATATTGCGATATAAAAATATGTTTTATGTGATATTGCGATATGCGACATTATCTTTTATTCAATATTGCGATATGTGAAATGTTTGATGTGATTTTACGATATGCAAAAAATATCTTTTATGCGATTATTACGATATGTGATAATGTCTTTTATGTGATATTGCCATATGCGATACTTTTCATGTGATATTACGATATGCGATATCTTTTATGTGATATTACGATATGCGATAATATCTTTTATGTGATATTGCGATATGTTATACTTTTTGTGATATTGCGATATGCAATGTTTTATGTGATATTTCGATATGCGCTATATTTTATTTGATATTGCGATTTGTGAAATGTTTAATGTGATATTACGATATGCAATAATATCTTTTATGTGATATTGCGATATGCGATAATATATTTTATGTGAAATTGCGATATGCGATATTATCTTTTATGCAATATTGTGGATGAAATTAATTTGCATCTTTGGATGGAAACATAACTAATGTTATTAAGTCACAACACAACAGAAATGCTACCAACCACTAGGGGACAGTGTTGACAGTGACGCAGAGATTACGCAAGAAAATTCTCAACTTATGTGATTAACATTTATTATGTGTGATCGTAATATGTGATCCCTAGAATGTCTGAAAGCAAACATATTTTGTTTTATTTTTTAATTTTGAAGGTAGATACATTTTAGCTATTAAAACATCAATAAATCAGAAAAATGCTAAATACACATTTTTTAATTGCTGTTGTAGCCCAAAGTAAATGTACTGTACCATGTGCTCAACCTTGTATGTGCCTCTTTTTGCAGGTTTCCCTGAATGCATGGTTCTGGTCTACTGTATTCCACACAAGAGACACCTATCTAACAGAGGTAAGCTTTCAAGAGATGCTTTTCAATCGTTTTGGAGTAATTCTACTTTGAATGAACATTAATAACTGTTTCCATCCATATATTTGTATGCATATTTTTGGGATGTTGCATATGTAATAATTTTCAAGTATGAAGCATTTTTTTATGCTACTACATGACCACTTTAAAGTCCCTGTTAAATGAAAATAAAATTTTATTCAATGTTAGTATCAGTATGTTAGTCTTAAAGATATCTATAAGCTAGTGTGCTACAAAACAGTGACTAAATTCGGATTTAGAACATGTAAACATCCAAAGTTTGCAGTACTTCAGTTTCTCATTAAATCTTCTGACCAATCAAAATGCTGTATAGTATCTGACATGCCCTGCTCCCTTCAAGACGCTTTTTCATAGCCTTTTATTTGATGTGCTTGAGCTCAACTCTCACTGATAGAGCTGGGGTAAAAACAAAACACTATATGCTGCTTTCACATGACGTCATTGATGACAAACGAAATTCAGATGGAGGGCAGTAAGGGGTTCTTTTACATAGGAATCGCTATCAGAACATCAAAAGGTGTCTGTTTTATGTTGTTTATAATTGTTTAAATCAGCCAAAATAAGAAATGTTGAACAGCTTTTATAGACTTACAAAATTTTTTGCCTCTAAATGGGGGAAAGTTCAAGAAACTGGCTAAAAATACAAGAAAAGATGGCATGTAATAAACATTTATTTAAGACATCCATGTGTACAAACCTTTTTAAACGTGATAATTTGTTTAACAGCACCAATATACAGGCCAAGATATTGATGACAAACGAAATTCAGACGGAGGGCAGTAAGGGGTTCTTCTACATAGGAATCGCTATCAGAACATCAAAATATTTCTGTTTTATGTTGTTTATAGTTGTTTAAATTGGCCAAAATAGGAAATGCCGAACAGCTTTTATAGACTTCCAAAAGATTTTATACAGGCCAAGATTATATATTGATGATGCGCAAAATGTACAGGCCCAGCTATGTGTATATGTTAATGTGTTATATAAAAATCAGATACAAACACCACCACACTTTATACAGAATCCAGGAGAATATAAATAACGTACCCTGCCATGTAATCGCTGCAATGAAATCTTCGTCTTGATTTGCAATAATCCATGTCTTTACTGGCGTTTTGATGGAATAAACAACGGTAACATTAACATCCAGATGCTCAGCAGCGATGAATGTTTGTTGATGGTAAGTTCATCGACAGAACAAAAAAAAAAGCCCTTGAGAGCAAAATTAGATGGTTATTATTGTGGAGCACTTTTTCTCCCTTACAAAAACAAATAAATAATAGTGTAGACTATAGCATGTATGTGTCCACGCTTTTGTATGCTTTCATCTGTTATTTCGTAATCTCTGGAAGATATCCACATGGGGAAAAACCAAAGTAATTTATAATAAACATGTTTTTGAACTGCATAGTGAAGTGTGTAATGTGTACAGCTCTTAGTTAATGAATGCTACCGAATACTGTGGCATAGTAACCTGATAAACTGTAATAAATACTGTAATGTTAGTGTACACTGTGGTGCATTGTGATGGAGTGTAATTATAGCGTTGAAAACTAAAGCCTATTAAATAATTTGTTTATTATTACATTTGTGTCGTACCACAGCTATACTTACTATGACAGTTTAATTCAAGTAATTATCTATAGTATGCTTCCAAGTACTATAGTATTTACTGTAGTATTTTTTTCATGTAATGTAATAGCTTATACAGTATCTATTGCCTTGATGTCAGGCAAATATATTTTAGTTTAGTAGTAAACTCGACCCTCTTCATGATATAAGGATCATGCCCAACATATGTGTCTATTTTTTGTTTATATCTCCTTTGAAATTTGGTATAAATCGCACAAATACGAACTTTACGTCCATACCTGTCAACATTGGGATGTGAAAATAAGGGATATGCCCACCATAATAAGAGATTCCAACTAAAGATGTTGATTTGGAGCTGTTTCATTGTGAATAAACAGTTAAATAGTGAGTAATATGTTTTATTATTATTATTTACAAAAGAAAAATATAAATAGTATAAATTAGCAGCAAATACATTAGCAAACAGTTCAGCTTATTACAATTTATAGCTATTATAATGAAATAAAATCAATCTGTCAAATCTCATTAGCCGTTTCTTCACTGTATAACTTACACATTCTGATTAAAGAGCAATGATTAAATCTCTTATTTATTTAGATAGTTTTGTTTGATTACATTTAATAACAGGTGTCACTTAAAAATGCAACCATCTCACGTTATAATGAAAGCATTCGATTGATTTCCTAACTTTTTATGCTCATTTAGGACGAAATTAGTTGGGTTTGAAAAAACCCCCACGAAGATCGACATCTTTAGATATTATTATTATTATTATTAATTATGTGTATTTGTCTGTTTAAACACGCACCCAAAACCCAGACTTTCGCTCCGTTTCAAATCGCGTGTTCAGAATCTGTTTGGGAAACAGCGTCTATTTATCACTATGGAGCGCGTCAGCTGACAGTCATGCACTGCTATATGACTGTTTTGAGGATTGCATATGAAGGGGAGACAGCACCTGTAATAAAAGGCAAGGGAATCCTGAGGTTTTTATATTTATTTCAAAGTGTTTTCATGCCTAAACAAAGTGAAAGCACAGAACAGACTCACATTTAAGAGCAAAGGGCGGCCCCTGGTGGTTTGGCTGTATGGGTTGCGTATAGGAAGGCTCAGCTCTTTAATGTTTACTGCCAACCCTCAGAGAAAGACTGAAAATACGGGAAAATGCCTTTACGGGATAATAGCGGGATAGAACTGTAAAATACGGAAGAATCCCGGGAATAAACAGAAGGGTTGACAGGTAGGCTCTACGCCTCCCATTCAGTTTTCAGTTTTTACTTCTTGCACTCCATCTGTATTTCGCGCGTCACCAGAACCACGTGATTGCAAACAACAATTGGCTTTTTTTTTAAAGGGGAGGGTTTGCTTTATGCCCCACCCTGTCTTCGTGTTTCAGTCAAAATTACGTCAAACACAGAATTGAAAATTGCTGATTTTAAAGTTCTTCATGGGATCTTTACTAATAAACCTACAAATGAGACTGTTTGTCATTTTGTTTTGTAGAAGATGGACTACTTCTGTGCGTCAGCTGTCATTCTCTACTCCATCTACTTGTGCTGTGTCAGGTGTGTGTTCAGGATAACATGGATAACATGTAGCGCTGTTGAGGATTATGCTGTAATGATGGTGATTTGATTGTTAATGTTTGTGTTTCAGGACGTTGGGCTTGCGCAGACCGGCAATTTCCAGCATGGTGGGAGTTCTGCTTATTCTGGCCTTCACGTCTCATGTGTCTTATCTGACCTTTGTCAGTTTTGACTATGGGTACAACATGGCCGCCAATGCCTCTATAGGTGAGGTGTCGTGTAAAGCAGGGTTATCTTAGTAAACTAAAACTACTTGTCAAAAAGCATTGACGTTAACTGGAATAAAATAGAAAAGTCACAATAAATAAATTAAAAACTAAACCTAAACGAAAATAACAACAGTCACTGAAAAAGTAACTGAAGTACAGTAATAATACGAAAAAAATAGGGCTGGGAAACAAAGTCATGGCATTAAATCCAAAATACAACATTTATTTTGACGTCATATGTGTGTGTACTGTGTATATTTATTTTATTCATACAAATGCACACATGCATGCATATATTTTTTAGAAAATGTTTGTTTATATTCTGTATTTGATCTGTTAAACACTTGATGTGTTCTGTTAAGTTAACTCTGCTAAACATAAGTAACTAAAGCTGAAACTAAATATACAGTGCTCAGCATAATCGAGTACTCCCCATTTTTAAAATTAATATTTTTATCCATTTTTTGTGAATATAGGCAATATATTTTGGTGCATTTAAACAAATTAGATTTATACAGATTATCAGGGGTGTGACGAGACACTCCACGAAACGAGATTGGGTTCATGAAAACGAGATGAGATTTTTACAATATTTTTAAGAAATCTTAAATGATGAAATGCTTGAGTGGAAAATATTTTATTCAACGAAAAAAAATCACAAATTGCAGTAAAGGACATGCAAACTCTGCTAAGTATTTTGCTAATATATGAATGGAAAATAGATTTTTATTCAACTAAAGAAAAATCACACACAGCACGGTGGCGCAGTGGGTAGCACAATCGCCTCACAGCAAGATGGTCGCTGGTTCGAGCCCTGGCTGTGTCAGTTGGCATTTCTGTGTGGAGTTTGCATGTTCTCCCTGGGTTTGTGTGGGTTTCCTCAGGGTGCTCCGGTTTTCCCCACAGTCCAAAGACATGGTCTATAGGTGAATTAGGTAAGCTAAATTGTCTGTAGTGTATGTGTGTGAATTAATGAATGAATGAATGAATGAATGAATGAAGAAAAATCACAAAATGTAAAATAATTCAGGTGCTTTTTTTTAAAACAACTTGTAATGATTGTTATTTTACATTTATGTTAATGAATTGTGCCATAAAGGACATGCAAACACTGCTAAATATTTAGCTATAAACTCTACTGACTGGCTTCTTCTTTGTACAATGTCACATGAGAATCAAACTCCTTTCCACAAATTGAACTTAAAAAAAAAAGTATGTAATCATGTCATTTTGTGTTTTAAATTTGTCAACAGCTTCACTTTCATTCAGCAACAGCTTCTGTTTTTTCCGGACAACATAAACATGTGTTCGGTCATGATGATAATGACAACGACGGGTGTATGCATCTCCAGGAGTTCACTGTATGTGTGTGCGTGTACTCGGAGAAGATGTGTGTCTGTGGTCCTTTACTGACTCGATGGGTGCAGAGAAGTGTCAAACAGCTGAGTGTGTATGGTGTATCTTGTCGCAAAATGCTGCTAAAAGTCCCTTACATCGATAATAGGTTGATTACGTCGTTTGCATGTCTGTACTGCACTTCAATAATACGACTGAATTAGAAAAACTCCACATGTCCTAATTCGATTAGTGTTTTAAAGATTATGGCTTTAAGCATATCTAAAGTGCTATTCCATCGTATGTTATATGAGCTGTGGTTAATGCGTGTGGCTGCAGTTGTAGCAGCCTCTGCTTTTGGACGTGGCAACCCTTGAACTCTGGTGAAGAAAAATTCTGTTACGCCACACTTACCCGCCCCAAACGAGCGACGCGCAACTCATAGGCCAGTCTGTAAAGCACTTAATGTGCACGCGGTTCTAATCCAATCCTGCCTTCAATCTTGAGTCCTCAATTCACCCTCACGCTCAATCAAAACCTCACAACTCAACTCAACTTTTCACCTCGACGAGAAATATCGTCGCGATTTAGTCTTACGAGATCTCAAAGCTCAAGATCTCATCACACCCCTACAGATTATATATTACCAGATATATTTATTTAAATAATATTTTTGTCATTCAACATCTATACAAATAGAAAGATAATACATTTAAATTCAAGCTAAATATATTAAAAAAGAAAAACATTTAAAAAAGTTTGATAGATTTTTAGTTTTTCTTGATTTTTACAGTTTTCTTTATTTTCCCCCTCCAACATTTAAATTGAGGTGTACTAGTTTTTGTACTATTATCATACATTTCTTTGTTAGATTAGCTGCAGATTTGGCTTCAGTAATGACTAAACTAATGTATATGCACATATATAATGTAAATTTTTTGAAAGAATCTGATATCACAGTAACCATGAATATTACACATAGTCATTTTTGCTAAACATTTAACCAAAATATGTTAATTTATAATTCAATTACTATTTGTTAATGCCTGGCTTTATTAATCCCAAAAAAATACTTACTTACTTTGATTATATCAGGGGTGTCCAAACTCGATCCTGGAGGGCCGGTGTCCTGCTGATTTTAACTTGATTAGCTAGCTTAGGTGTGTCTGATTGGGGTTGGAACTGAACTTTGCAGGACACCGGCCCTCCAGGACTGAGTTTGAACATCCCAAAAAAAAAATTATATTATAATATGAACATCACTGGCATCAGTGCTAAACTAGCTTCACGTTATATCCACTACACCAATAAATGCATGACTCACAGATTAATGAGCTACATGAAGTGTTTGTTTCTCACCTTCTGATCTTGCTCTTTGATCGCAGGCATGATAAACCTGCTGTGGTGGCTGTGCTGGTGTTGGCTGAACCGGAGGATCTTGCCGTACTGGTGGAAGTGTGGGATGGTGGTGCTCTTACTGCATGGACTTGCCCTGCTTGAGCTGCTGGATTTCCCTCCACTCTTCTGGGTTCTGGATGCTCATGCTGTCTGGCATCTCAGCACTGTGCCCGTCCACTTCCTCTTCTACAGGTACACCTTTCCATATTGCGTCTGCAGCATGGGCCTAGATTTACTTTTGAAATAGATGGGGACTAGTGGTCGACCGATATATTGATGTGGTTGATATATCAGTCAACCACTAGTCCCGATATATCTCAGCAGTGTGTCCATCCATTTCCTCTTCTACAGGTACACCTTCACATGTGCATGTTGCGTCTGCAGCAAGACAGTAGATTTGCTTTTGAGATTGATGGGGACTAGTGATCGACCGATATATCGCTGTGGCTGATATATTGGTTGACCCCTAGTACCAATATATCTCAGCACTGTGCCCTTCCAATTCCTCTTCTACAGGTACACCTTCACATTTGCATGTTACGTCTGCAGCAAGAGAAGAGATTTGCTTTTGAAATTGATAGGGACTAGTGGTTGACCGATATATTTTCGTGGCCGATATATCAGTCGACCACTTGTACCAATATATCTCAGCAATGTGCCCATCCACTTCCTCTTCTACAGGTACACCTTCACATTTACATGTTGCATCTGCAGCAAGAGAGTAGATTTGTTTGTGAAATTGATGGGGACTAGTGGTCGACCCATATATAGGCGTGGCCGATATATCGGTTGACCTCTAGTACCGATATATCTAAGCACTGTGCCCATTCACTTTCTCTTATACAGGTACGCCTTCACACGTGCATGTTGCATTTGCAGCAAGAGAGTAGATTTGCTTTTGAAATTAATGGGGACTAGTGGTCGACCGATATATCGTCGTGGCCGATATGTTGGTCAACCTCCAGTACCAATATATCT
>CAIGQZ010004081.1:10307851-10329088 GCA_903798205.1 Danio tinwini
TACATTAAAGTGTAATGAATTATAATATAAATGCTGCAGTGTTTCTAAAGATATGACACGGTTTTACCAAATTTAGCAACTGCTAATTTTAAAATTAAATGTTGAATGATAATAAAGTATATCTGTGATAGACATTCATTTGGAAGCTTGTTTCCACCTCAGAATAAGAGAAATAATAAAAGCAGTCACTATTTTATCTCATATTTTTATCTTTATCAATTCTGACTTTTATTCTTGGAATGAGCTTATATCTCGCAATTCAAGTTCAAAACTTGCGATTTCAAGTCAGCATCTGACGATTCTAATTTGTAAACTGCGGAAAGTCAAAATTGCAATGAACTAAATAAGTTTAATTCTCAAAATGAGATGAGAATCAGATTTTATTGAATTGTTTTAATTATTAGTTTTAACATTTTTATTTAGTTTAATCGTAATATGTGTTTATTTATGTTGAACTTTATATTCGAACATTCTGACTTTTCTTCTTGGAATGAGTTTATTTTTCGCAATTTGAGTGAGCTGTGATGATTTTAGCTCTTTTCCCCTCACAAGTTTAATTCTCAAAATTAGATGAGAATCAGAAATTTTACATAAAAAGTCGTCATTTTATTTGATTAATTGTTTTATTCATTAAAAAAATTATTTAGTTTAATCGTAATATGTTAAAAAAAATGACTTTTTACATTTTCGTATTTGAACCTTTTTTTATCCTCTGGTAGAAATGTGCTTCAATATATCAAAGTGTAATGAATTATAATAAAAATGCTACAGTGTTTCTAAAGATATGACACGGTTTTACTGCTAATTTTCGATGATGTTGAATGAAATTAAAGTATATCTGTGATGGACATCCAAATGGAAGCTTGTTTCTACCTCAGAAAAAGAGAAATAATGAAAGCAGTCGCTATTTTATCTCACAATTCTGACTTCTTCTTAGAATAAGTTTATATCTTGCCATTCAAGTTCAAAACCTGCCATTTCAAGTCAGCATCTGAAGATTCTAGATTTTAGATATTTCAGTCTCACAATTCAAAGTTTTCTGAATTATTGCAATTACAATTCGTAAACTGCGGAAAGTCAAAATTGCAGTGAACATTTAATTCTCGAAAATAGATGAGAATCAGAAATTTGACATAAAAAGTCATCATTTTATTTATTTGTTTTATTCATTTAAAAAATAAAGAAGAGAACATGCAAACTCCACACAGAAATGCCAACTGACCCAGCGGGGACTCGAACCAGTGACCTTCTAGCTATTAGGCGACAGGGCTAACCACTGAGCCACCATGTCGCCTACATCTTCTTTCTCGAAAAACCCAAAAAAAAAAGTGAAATGTTATGAAATGCAGTGAAATATTAACAATGCTTTAAGTTTAATTGTCGAAAGTAGACTAGAATCAGAAATCTGACCTAAAAGTCGTCATTTTATTCGATTCATTTTTTCTTTACGTTTTAAAATTCTTACATTTTCAATTTGGTTTCTTTATTTCGTTTATCCTGTGGAAGAAATGGGCTTACATTCATCAAAGTGTACTGGATTATAATTAAAAACAACTTGCTTGTTGAGTGGATTTTGAAATGTGAGGAATCTTTGAAAAAAACTAAATGAATAAAGAACATCAAATTTAAGCAGACTAACTGATTGGAGAGTCCTGTTTTCGTTGGAAAAATCTGGCTGATTTAAACTTTCAGTATTTACATAAATCAAAGTAACATTATACCAGGACAAGTAATTGAATGTTCTGAGTTGAAACACAAGCTCTATAAGCAGCATCTTAAAGGCAAGTTGTTCATTACCTGAAAACACATCAGATATATTTATGGGAGAAATCTAGAGTTACGTTTATAAAAACATCAAGTGATGAATTGTTAAAGGAATTCGGCTTACAGTAGAACTCAAGATATGTATTTCATTGTTTGAATGACTTTCTGTGGTGATTGACAGCATGTGTCAGATGCTTTGGAAATATTCCTTTATGCACACAAATATACTAACATTAACTGAATTGTTTTTCCACCTTCCTATAAAACATTTCTCACATTTTCTGAAGCAGAATGCTGGTCATATATTTTATCATCCATCAAATGAACACTTAGCATTTAGTACATTGTGCTGTAAAATAAACCTGCATGCTGAATGTAAACTTGACCTACAGAAACTATAAGGGAAGGAAATGAGATATACTGTAAGGCCGGACCGCTAATCAGTTCATTTCAGAAAAAGCATTTGATTATTTATTTTTATTTTTTTACACTGTTGTCTGTATGTAATGTAACATAAGGCCAAACACCAGAGGTGGCTTCTGGGTAATCTCCAAATTCTCCCTCTTCTTGATTGGCCAGTTTGATTATGGCCAATATGGACTTGCCCTGTAAATTCTCCTTCACCTTCACTTTCTCTATGCTCTCTTTCTTGGTCTTGTATTGTAATGCACCTTTCTCCACCAACTGTATACACAGTTCCAAACGTGTATGAAGAAACATTAAGGAAATTATAAAAATTTGTTCTCTATTAATTATTTTGTGTTGCTAGTGTTTATTTCGTTAACACTATGAGACGTTATGTATTGTACATTTTTATATCATATACCTGCAATATATCTGACAATATTGTATTCATAATATAGCTAAACTAATGCTATCTTACGCCAATTTATAACGTTTTGATATAGTGGCTAATTTTTATGATTTTGTACGATATAATTGTAGATTTTAGTACAATTTTCCCATCCCCCAATGAGGGTTGGGTTTAGGGGTAGGGTTTGGTACCACATCTCCTTTAAAAAAACCTTACATTTTCATACGACTGAACGCGACTTTGTACGAATAAGCCACTAAATTGACAAAACATAAATTATTTACGTTTCCTCGTGAGATCAGGCTGGCTAAACAGAAAGTATCTTACTGCTTTTATTCAAAACTTAACTATTTTTAAAAAATTCTGTTTAGTGGCTAATTTGTACGAACATTTACAATTTTTAAAAAGAGGCGTGGCACCAAACCCCACCCCTAAAACCAATAGTCATTGAGAAATGAGTAAATGGTACTAAAATGTATGAATTAGATTGTATAAATTCATACGAATTGGCCACTAAATAAAAATTTATGAACTGGCGTGAGATAGCGTTGTTGCTACGTAGTAAAACGTTAACAACACCACTTAATTTTGCTTCTAATATTCGGTTACTAAAGTTCAGTTTAAGTGTTATGGATGCTGTGCAACTATCATGAAAAAATACTATAGTAATTATTAGTAAATACTACAGTGTTTTTGACAACCCAGGCTCATTCTGAAGTTGTACTACTATATACAATTCTGGAGAGCGGCAAATACATCCCAGGAGCTACTTCTTTTTTTTTTTTTTTTGCAGTTTGTGATATTGCGAATCCACCACCGCTGTGTATGCTTTTTCACATCTCAAATTTCTCTCACAAGTGCCACTCGCACCTGCTGTTCTCATGTAAATCCACCAGAAGCCGCTGTCTACTGACCGATCAACTGACCCACTGTCTTCCTTCCTTTAACTCAACCAGTAGTGTTTTCAAAAGCACCGATTGAGCCACCCACCCACTTTTCTTAACCCAACCGTCAGTTTTAATGCGGAAAGGCAAAATTGCAAGGAACTAAATAAGTTAATCCAGAAAAAGAAAAGCCCTCGCCTGATTTTTACCACATTCTCACCCTGTTATTCACTTGTTTATTTTATTTTTAGCCTTGTGATTTATCTTACCCGCTTTCTGGAACTGTTCTTTGCTAGACTTGAACCCCACCTTTATGGTCAATTCCTCTCTGCGTTTCAAATCTGCTGATATACATGGTGAGCGACTGGACAAACTGGTAAGAGTGGGAAATCTGTCCATACGGAGGTAAGCGGTCAGCTGGTTAGCACAAAAAGGAACGGCGTCATACCACCCCGCAGCTTTCATTTTAAAGATGAAATGCAGCCATACATAGCTCTGGCTTCATAATCTGCAATCTCCAGAAATGTATATAGGGCTACGTTTTCAGAATGAGCCTATGTTGGTTTTTGAATTACACTATACTAAAGGTTATTATATTGTATATAGTATTGAAAACACTTGATTTCACTCATCACTTTTAATGATTACCGATAGACTAATAAATTCTGTAGGCAGCTGTGAATTGCATTATAGGATTACAATCTCATATCTCTGCTCTGTCGACTTTTGATGTTAAAAGTTTCACTCAGTTTAACGAAGTGACTTTTATTTACATTTTAGTAGTTTGAAATTTTATAATGTATAATAAACAATATATAGAGAAATTAATCAGTAAAATAACAGAAAATGTACTGGCAGTTTATTACAAGGTTTTTGTAACATTGTATACAACTTTAACCCAGACAATAGATCACTTTAAACTGTTAAAAATGTTCATAAAAGTCCCTTTTTCCACCTTAAAAGTTGTTGGAAGAAAGATCAAGGTCTCATAATGCAATTCAAAAGCAGAAATAAATGGGGGAAAAAACACAAATCACAAAATAATGAAAACTTTACGAAATTTAAGCATATTTTTTTGTAATTTGTGATTGTTTTTTTTTGTTGTTTTTATTTATTGATGCTTTTGAATTGCATTATGGGATTTTGACTTTTTCTTTTGGTGTTGAACTTTTGGTGTTGAAAAATTTGAGAAAGTGACTTTTTGTTGACACTTTAAATAGTTGAAACTGCCAGTGCTTTTTCTGTTTTTTTACGAACTTCATTTACTATTTCGTATATAATATATTGTTTCAATACCTAAAATATCAACAAAAGTCACTTTCTTAAAGTGCAGTGTGGACTTTTTAACATCAGTAGTCAACCGAGCAGAGATAAAGGTCCCATAATGCAATTGATAACCGTAAATAAATGGAAAACATCTATTAATCACAAAATACAAATCCATAAAATTTATGGTGAAAAAACGGCAGCAGTGGTTGCCGTAATATCCCTGTTAAAAATGTAGCAAAAAAATTCTACATTTTTTGCTAAATTACCGTATTTCATTCTTTTTTTTGTCATACAACAATGTTTTGAAGTAACTACTACACTGTTAGCAATATCCTGTAGAATCTACAGTAACCTACTGGCAGTAGTTTGCCCAGAACGTACTATAAATCAATTACAGTAAAAATACTGTTTTAATATACAGTATACAGCACCATTTTATACATGTATTTACAGTATTGTATATTAAAATATACAGTAATTTCCACAATGCTACTTTAAAATACAGTAACACTGCATAAATGTCCTACAGTAAAACTGCTGTGTAATTTACAAAAATCATAACAGTGTAACATACTCTCAGTGTCATTCACACAATTAGTAAACACCATCATGGTAACACAACATTAATGAAAAAAACATATCAACATTAGATGTAACAAAACTCTGTTCATCGCTCATGAGAAGTGTCATGCAGGGATATCTGGGAAAGTGAATTTACGGTTATTCACCAAACAGCATATATATATATATATATATATATATTAAGTAAACTTACTGTTAACCATGTTAGGGATTTTTGCTGTAGCATTTTCACAGCTTTTTTTTTTTTTTTTACCATTGAAATCAAGGACATTTTGCCAGAAGTTGATAGTAATTTCCAACAGGAGAAGCTTTGGCATAAATAAATGCACATTTAGTAGATGAAATAAGGTTTGCTTACTTGCAGGCTGTATTAAGAGGGTCATGATGAAGGTGACGAGGTCTAGAGTTTAGAATGAAAGAGGTTTATTCTTCCTCCTCCTCTTTCTGCCTACTTCTCAGAGTCTGGGCCTGGGGTACAAACATGCTCACTATCAATGTGAGAAAAAAAACACACTTTTGGCAACACATGCCATTCTCTGGAATTTCCCCCAAGTCTACTGACTTTTGAGAAAACAGAAATGCACGCTTTAAATGTGCAAAATCTCCTCAAACCGCAGTTTTAGCAAATAAAAATAATAAAATAGAAAAAAATACATAACTTTTTTCAGTTTGTACAGTGCCCAGCATAAATGCGTATCCCTTTAACGTTTGTATTTGGGATTTCCTAACATCTTTAAGATAAAAAAAATAATATGTTTTAATTGTAATGATGTATTGCAACACCCCCCCCCCCCCCCCACCCCCAATAAATTTAATATTTTGTAAAGCCTCTTTCATTTTTCCTGTCAATTAAATTTTAGTTTGATGTTTTTTTTCTAACAAATCTTTAAGATGTATTTTTTTTTATAATTTTTTTTTGCACCATAGATCATTCATTATTTTGTTAAAATAGTTCCAGTTGGGAAAAATTAGTTTTACAACCCCAAAAGGTTGGGACAGTATGGAAAACGCAAATAAAATAAAGAAAGTAGTGATTTCCAAATTTACTTTGACTTGTATTTCATTGCAGACAATATGAACACAATATATTTCATGTTTTGTCTGGTCAACATTTCATTTGTAAATATACATGCTTTCCTTTCATTCAGACCTGCAACACATTCCAACACAGCAGTTTAGGACTAGCAATCAGGTAAACTGGTTAAACAATTGCTGCGTCCCAATTTGCATGCTATCCGTCCTAAATAGTATTTGAAAGCAGAATTAGTATGTCCCAAATCATAGTACGTTGAAAAAAGTATGTCTCTAGGTGCGTCCCAACCCGCATACTTATGCACTATTCTGCGCTATTTTGTGGTATAAATAATTTAAGTAGTGCGTTCACACTGAAAACTCTAAAAATAATAAGTGCACTTTAATTACTCGGATGATCCACTCATTCAGCCGGTAAAATGAAGTGTGTAAGGTAATGATCGACACTTCACGCACTCAACGACCGCAGCTTTGCTCAGCTTTGTAGCGAACGGGGCGGAGCTATCTGGCGCACATTTTGAATAACGTTATTTATTTTGGATTGTGAAAGCAAAATTCTCACACAAGAGTGATTATAGCGCCTTCCGATGGTGAATGTGGTTATACTCATGACAGGTATTATTTGGTACTTCGGTCATATTTCACTAATTTGACAACCGTCAAATGTCATCAGGGAAACGGTTTGAACTTCCGCTTAGTAAAAAAATCATTAGTGTTCCATTTGGGATGACACTACATACATATAGGCTGCGTCCGAAACGTCTACTACTAAGTAGGTACTGCATTTGAATTTAAACGTACTACTCTGCCGTTAGAAAAGTACGTTCTATACAGTGTGAACGTATGAAGTATGAATGGAATACGGACGTACTACATCCGTTGTTTTGTCATGGTCACGTGACCTACCTGCGTCAGTTGCGTCGCTGTACTCCCATTCATGAATTCTCTCACTGAGCATCGTAGGATAGCACAGCGTGCATGGGATGCGCACTTCAGAATCTCGCCAGAAGTAGTAAGTCATCCGGGTACTTCTCGCATACTGTTTTTCGAATTTTATGAATTCAGACATACAACTCGGCTCGCATACTGACTTTAGCGTACTGTATAGTATGCAAGTATGCGGTTTCGGATGCAGCCATACTATACTGTTGAGTGTGTAAGTGCATAGTGTATAGTGTGCCATTTGGGATGCAACTAAAGGTTCCCGCACGGTTTACTATTTCCAGGCAAAATGTTAATGTAAATGTAGAAGCGTCCATACTCTAATTGCTGATATTGCCCACAGTACATTGCGCGTTGGACGTCAAATCGATTAGAACTACAAACGCGGGTGAAAAGTGTAAACAAACTACAAACATGATGGATGCACGAGACCAACCGTCAAGTACGCTAGAGAGGCTTCAGTAAAAATGTTTGTTTGACTATTAATTAATATCTAACTGGAAAGTATTTAAATCCGCGTTATCTGTGTTATATTACGTACATCTGCAACAACAATACCGAACTTATATAAAGAGATTTGGATAATGCAGAATTATCCAAACATCTGGAGATTTCTCTGCATTAAAGATGAGTGAATGGCAGATTATCCTGCTGCTGTGCTCCAATAAGGTAGGAAATTAAACACGACAGAAATGTGGATGATGTGTGGATCATTGACAGAGCTCATAATTAAGCAACACAACCGTCTGTTAGCGAAGAAGTATGTCCCAAGGCTTGCATACTCTTCTGTTACACACTCAAAAGTATATATTTTTCCTTCACAAAAAAGTACATACTTTTAGGGCGTAGTATAAGTATGTGGATTGGGATGCAGCAGTTGATGTGGTTTGAAACAGGTGATGTCAACAGGTGATTGTAATTATGATTAGGTACAAAAGCTGCATCCAGGAAAGATGTGGTCCTTTAGGAGCAAAGGCGGGCCGACGATCTCCAGTTTGCCATCAAATACATGAGAAAATTATGTTTAAAAAAGAAAGATAGGAAGACATTTGGATATTTCAACAGTGCATAACATAATTAATGGATTAAAGGAATCTGGAGGGATTTCAGTGCGTAAAGAACAAGGGCACAAGCCTGAGCTGAACAATCGTGATCTCTGATTCCTCAGGCAGCACTGCATCAAGAAGCATCATTCATGTAAGGGATATCACCACATGGGCTCATGACTACTTTGGCAAACCTTTGTCAGATATCACAATACGTATTACATCCACAAACGCCAGTTAAAACTGTACTGTGCCAAAAGAAAGCCCTATGTTAACAGTGTTCAGAAGCGCTGTCGACTGCTCTGGGCTATGAGGCATCTGGGATAGACCATCACAATGAAAACATGTAGTGTGGTCAGATGAATCAGTATTTCAGGTATTTTTGAGAGGAAATGGACGCCGTGTGCGCTGGACCAAAAAAGAAAAGGATCCTCCAGACTGTTACCAGCAACAAGTCCAAAAGCCAGGGTCTGTCATGGTATGGGGTTGTATCAGTGCCCTTGGCAAAAGTGACTTGCACTTCTGTAATGGCACCATTAATGCTGAAAAGTATAGAGATTTTGAAGAGCAATATGCTGCCTTCTTTTCCATGAACGCCCAAAAAAAAGTACACTGAAAAAAATCATTCAGAGATGATTCCTTGGATTTACAATTTTTTTTAAGTTAAGTGGCTGTAAACATTTTATTTGGGCTGAATTTAAACAAACAAATCAAGTAGAATTTAATTAAATTGACTTTGTTTAAATTCAACACAAATAAATAGTTTGCAACAGTTTTGCAGACATCATTTTTTTTCAGTGTACTGGCTGCGGATAAAGAGGACACATGTACTTGACTGGCCTGCCTGCAGTCCTGACCTGTTTGTAAGAGAATGTGTGGTGCATTTTGAAAAACGCAAAATCTGTTTATGTTATAAAACTGTATGTATTGTGTCAAGACTTGGGCTAAAGTCAGTGATTCATATTGTTTTATATCTTAAAGGGATATTTAACACAAAACTGAAAATTCTGTCATTTACTCACACTTGTCACAAACCAGTTTGAGTTTCTTTTTTTCTGTCGAACACCAAAGAAGATGTTTTGAAAAATGTTGGAAACATGTAACTATTGACTTCTATTGTTTTTTTGTGTATGGATGTCAGTGGTTACAGGTATTCAGTTTTCATTAACATATCTTCTTTTGAAGAAAGAAACTGAAGGTTTGGAATCACTTGAGGGCGAGCTAACCTAAATAGTGAGTAAACTAGACGTTTAACAAATTTGTGAATATACTCTTTCAGATTTAGTATGTTTCAAAAAAGAACAAAAGTCCAATAGGTTTTGACCCGCGTTCACTGAAATCTTTTCATGGGAGTAACGGCGAAAGTACTCAGCAGCTTTTCTGAACTTTGCGCTATTTGAACTTAAATGTGAGAGATATTCACTGAAGTAGAATATGATAACTACTGCTCCTGATACTCCATAATCGGTGTGTATGAATGTGTCAGTAGAGTTGCTGGAGTCAATCTGTGCTGCCACTCCTCCGCGGGAACGCGCGTATTATTGCACGCATACACGCGCGCGCGCACACACACACACACGCAGACTGGAGAGTCGGGCGCACTCGCTCCTGCCAGGAAGTTGTTGGTATTCGGGAAATAACAAAGAGCCCCAAAAAAGGTTTATTAAACGCTTTGGACCTACACGTGGGAGATTTGTGTAACGTGTACGGGATCTGGGTATGAACTGGAGGATTATTATTAACTAATGGAGGAATAATCGATGGAGGCGGACAGAAGTTTTGGGCTCGCCTGGGTCCTGCTGCTGCTGTTGGGCATTACAGCCACCACAGGGAGAGAAGGTGGGTCATCTCCACACATTCCCAGACTATCCCAAAAATTCCCATTTATCCTATCGCTTATTACATTGTTTTAAAGTTACTGGACAGAAAGAGAATTTTAGACGAACAAACTACAGCAGGACACGTTCTCGTGGAGACATTGCGTGCTACTCAAGCGGTTGACACCCGTTTATGGTGCCGAAGACGCGGCGCGACTGGCCGCGGGGCCCACCGGATTTTCATGCCACTCTTCGAGTCCAGTTTTGGGGGGCTGTAGGCTAGTTTTGTCGCGTCGCTTGTTGCAGGTTTATGTTCAAAAAGCAATTTTGCTGCTTGTTCAAACTACTTATTTAAAATGAGCTGAAACAACATAATTCTTAAGTTTTCTTTTGGGCAACTTAATAGTTTCATGTTCAATCCACTTAAATTTGTAAAAATCTGAAGGAATTGGTTGAAATGCAGTGCTTTTGTAGCACTGCAGACGGAATGTGGAATCTGAGATTTTCTTCTTAACTTGTTTTTTTTAAGTACACAGATTTACAAGCCTACTATTTAAATCTGTATTCATTTTACATAGGCTACTTGAATGTGTTTAAATTGTGTTCAGAAAATCCCGTCGTTTTTTTCTCATACTGTTGGCGCATTAGTCTTAGGTGAAGTGTGTCGCACAAACTTGATTTGCAACTTTTGCATGACAATAGCGCTGAAACCCGACAGCCCAGAGTTCACGAGTTTAATGGGCACGATTCCTGATATGTCAGTATCACTCAAGTAGGCTATCAGAAAGAACCCCAGACTAACGATATATATTTTAATAGCACTACAGTGTAATACAACCAAAAGTTTAATAATAACATTCAATAACTACTAAATGGGCCATGATCACAGAACAACAACAGCTTGATAATAACACTGATACACAAGTATGAATTCTAACAATAGGCAATGATACAATAGCAGTTAATCGAGTCATCAGCTCAGGACAGCAACAACAACAACATGATGAAGGCGACAGCTAACAACAATAGCGTTTTTCAATACGTTATTTTTATAAGAATTAGTAGTAAATACACAACACTATGGTATAGTTGTTTTGGATACTATTGTATTACTTGTATACTATACTACTGAGTAATAACAATACAATTCCATAGTACAGTATGCTCAATTTTATTTTGTTTACGCCTTAGTAAATACATAAAGCATGTTATTACTTTAATACTACCATTATGTTTTAGTACTTTTGGGAAATATTGGTATTTCTTAATAACACTTTATGTGTATTTTATTCTTTATTCTTTCTTATTTAGTTTCAACAACACATAAAACTTTGAATTTGCTAATACTGACAAAAAATGTGCACAGTATGAGTTTTCTGGGGTGTTGTATATAGGCATGGGCCGGTATAAGATTCTGACGGTATACTAACCTTGGATAAAAATGTCACGGTTTCACGGTATCACGGTATTGTGCTCACTGATCTAAAATAAATTCTTTCTACGCATTTTCCCCTTTTGAAAACAATATATTTTATTTTTTGAAAGATTTATTATAGTTTGGAACAGTTAACATGTCAGGCTTAATAATTTAAAAGATTAATTGATTTCTGCTGTCTTCATTAGTTTCAAAAACACAATTTCTTCACAATTTAATTCGGCATCTTTGGATATTTTTTCTGCTGGAGATACTGCTGTCCTAAAAAAATGAAAAAAAGTAAACAAAAAATTCTTACACATACATTAGGAACGGTATTACTGAAAATTTTGGCAGTTTTAAAACCTTGACTTTTCCAAACCGCGGTATACCTTGAAAATGGTTATCGTCCCATGCCTAGTTGTATAGCAGTTTAATAAGTTTGTAGCTTGTCTGCATAACACAAACCTTTTTTTATTTCTTATTTTGATTGACACGTTGAATTTCTTTCCACTGCTCTTTGTGTAATATGCACTTGGTAAAGGAAGAATATCGGTTTTCTTAGGAAATCATACTCTCCTTCCTGCAGCCTGAACAAAGTTATTCCAAAGGTCGTTTGTTTTAAACTTTAGTGTAACTGTGTCAGCTTCTGATTACACACGCACCAAAACAAGCGTACGCATGAGTACTTGATGTTTTTATGTTTCTAAGTTTGCTGAATGACTAACATGATCAGACTTTACTGGAAAAATGTGCCTTTTTCATTATATACAGATGAAGTCAAAATGATTAGCCCTTATTTAAAATAAATTTTAATGAAACAAGGAAATGTTTACAGTATTTCCTATAATGTTATTTCTTCTGGAGAAAGTCCTATGTGTTTTATTATTATTATTATTATTATTTTCTTAAACATTTTAAGGTCAATATTATTAACCATCTTAAGCTATTTTTTCCTGATAGTCTACAGAACAAATCACTGTAATACATAGATTCGCCTAATTACCCTAACTTCCCTAGTTAACTTAATTAACCTAGTTAAGCCTTTAAATCGCACTTTAAGCTGAATACTAGTATCTAGAAAAATATTTAGTAAATTATTATGTACACTACCTGACAAAAGTCTTATTGTCAATCCCATTTGTAAAAGCAACAAATAATAACTTGACTTCTAGTTGATCAGTTGGAAAAGTGGCAGAAGGTAGATTTTTTCTGATGAATCATCTGTTGAACTGCATCCCAATCATCACAAATACTGCAGAAGACCTATTGTAGTCCACATAAAACCAAGATTCTCACAGAAATCAGTCAAGTTTGGTGAAGGAAAAATCATGGTTTGGGGTTACATTCAGTATGGGGGCATGTGAGAGATCTGCAGAGTGGATGGCAACATCAACAGTCTGAGGTGTCAAGACATTTGTGCTGCCCATTACATTACAAACCACAGGAGAGAGCAAATTCTACAGATGGATAGCGCTCCTTCTCATACTTCAGCCTCCACATCAAAGTTCCTGAAAGCAAAGAAGGTCAAGGTAATCCAGGATTGGCCAGCCCACTCACCAAACATGAACATTATTGAGCTTGTCTGGGGTAAGATGGAGGAGGAGGCATTGAAGATGAATCCAAAGAATCTTAATGAACTCTGGGAGTCCTGCAAGAATGCTTTGTTTGCCATTCCAGATGACTTTATTAATAAGTTATTTGAGTCATTGCAGAGATGTATGGATGTAGTCATTCAAGCTCATGGGAGTCATACACAATATTAATTATTTTTTCACTGCACCATGACTTTATATTCTATACTGTACATTATTTCTGTTAAGTAACAAGACTTTAGTTTTAGCAAAGTCAGACCTTACTGTCCTAATTAAATAATTAAAAATCAAGGCATGAACATATTTTATTTTGGTAAAATAAGTGTAATCTAGAGGACTTTGCCTTTCATATAAGCCACTTCTGATACCAAATGATCAACTAGAAGTCAAGTTATCATTTGTTGTTCCTAAAACTTGAATAGGCGACAAGACTTTTGTCAGGTAGTGTACTGTTATCATGACAAAGATAAAATAAAATCAGTTATTAGAAATGAGTTATTAAAATTATTATGTGTAAAATGTGTAAAAACAGAAAATGGGGATATATATACAGGGGGCTAATCATTCAGGAGGGCTAATAATTCTGATCTATTAGAAGTATTTAGATTATTAGATTAGTATCTGTATCTACAAACGTTTGGATATTTTTTTTAAACATAAAAATATTGAACATATTTTCCCATCCTCAAGTATAAGCACCGTGTTCTATCTATATATATAGTGGCTACGACGCTATATGAGTCATAAAAGCCTAATGTGTCTCAAAATGCTGAAATATAAGTTGAACTGTTCCTTTATATATACACTGTAAAAAATAAACCGTAAAATTTATGGTAAAAAAAACAGCAGGTGTGGTTGCCAAGAGTTCATCGTTAACAACACGATACAAACCGTAAAAGTAATTACCTATTTTTACAGTAAACTACCGTATTTCATTAATTTATAGCGGTAATATGTCTGTATTTTGAATGACCAACTTCTACACATCACATATTTTGTCACACAGATAGACACATTAACACAGCCATATGCAGGTGGTGATGAGAAAGTTACATAATGATCCAATGCTCATCACCAACTACTTTTCCCACAAGCTGAAAAGTGTATCAGTGTATAGAAGGTGCTCAGCGTCATTCACACAGCTACCAAGCACTAGTATTGTAACATGCAAAGAAAAAGGTCATAAAATAAACATTGGATCAACATTAGATGTAAAATAAATCTCTAATATACATTACTGATGGGGGAAACAACTAAAAAGATCCATAGTAATGTCAACAAAAGCATAAAAAGTATGCAGAGAATTCTGGGAGAGTCAATTTACGGTTATTCACCGTATATATTAAGGAAACATACTGTTAACCAGGTTACAGATTTTTACTGAAGCATTTTTACAGTTTTTTACCGTTGAAATCACATCCATTTTTTACAGTGTATGTGTCAGGCTTTGCAGGGTTAAGCATCTGTGAGATGCTCAGATTGTCAACAGTCTGCAAGAAGCATTTAGTCTTGTTGACAAGCAGAATCCATAAACAATGGCAATGGGACATTTGCATGGGACATTGTTGGCATGGCATTGTATAATGTGACCACATCCTTCATTCTCACAATCAAGCAAAATGTATGTTTTTCAGTTTTAATCTGCACATACATAAACATGTTGTGTTTCGTTCATTCCACTGCAGTGCTCAGTGTGTTGGTCTGTGTTATCAGTAGCTACGGTTATGTAGAGCGGTGTTAGATATGCTTTACATGTTGCATCGTTGAGCGTTTGAGAGTCTGTAATGGTGGCTTTTAGCAATACTGTTAGCTGAAAGTGTCACCACATGCTGCCTCAACGGCTCAGTAAATGCCACAACAACAAGAATAACAAGTTACAACAGATACATAATACCTTTAAAAAACAAACCGATAAATGATTATGAGGGTATCACGGTGGCGTAGTGGGTAGCACGATCGCCTCACAGCAAGAAGGTCGCTGGTTCGACTCGTGGTTTGTTTAGTTGGTATATCTGTGTGGAGTTTGCATGTTCTCCCCATGTTCGTATGGGTATGGGTCTCCAGTCTCCCCCTCGGTCCAAAGACATGCAGTACAGGTGAATTGAATTGTCCGTAGTGTGTGTGAATGCAAGAGTGTATGGGTGTTTCCCAGTGTTGGGTTGTGGCTGGAAGAGCATCTGCTGCGTAAAACATATGCTGGATAATTTGGTGGTTCATTCCGCTGTGGTGACCCCTGATTAATAAGGGGACTAAGCCGAAAAGAAAATGAATGAATGAATGAATAAACAATTAAAATATCGACAGTCAATCGCAATCTAGGTGAAGTTAACTTTTACATTTTTAAATCAGTGATGCACCCATCATGTTTTTCTGTTGGCGATTCTGACAAATTGGCTGATTTAATACCGATTTCTGATTTTTAGATTTTATTTTTTACTAGAAACCAGAAAAATGGTAATGTGAGGTCCTGTAATTTCAAGTGATTTCAAATAAGATGCAACAAATGCACTTTTAACACAATCCACAAAGAACCACATAAACTCTTAAGTAGGTGTGACTTAAAATAGATTGTATAATTTCAATATAGGAGATGCAAAAAAACAAAAAACGTTATCTACATTTATGAAATAATGCTACACACAACATACTGTACAGAGCTAAAACTATAGATATGATGGCTAAAAATGTAATAGGATTCCAGTAGGAGGCGCTTATAAAACTTAGGAGTTACTGAAGTTAAAGGTGCAGTAAGTTTGACACCCAGTGGTTGAACTAGGTATTGCACTCCTGGATTAAAACACATTTTCACTCGGCTCTTCCTTTGATGAATCTACAAAAGCGCAGGCTGTCAGATGAATGTGCCTGACTATCGAGCCTAAAGGCTGATTTGAACCGTGTTCTAAATAAAAGCAACAGCATTTTCTAGAAACAGCTTCTATTTCTCACAATGATCACCTTAGATACACCTCATGTGCTAAGTTTCACCTTCAGTGTTAAGTTTCAATAATGTCAGTTTTTACATGACATTTATTGCTATATACTGAAAGCAGCAGCAGACAGTTTACATCAGGTCTTGAAAATCAAAGGAACTTTAGTGCAAGCCAACACATATCAGTGATTCAGCATCTACATTTAGCAATGTTAAAGATGTTTAATGTGTATTAATTAGATTATAAACCTTATCATTTTGTTGGAGTGCAGTAAGTGCACAATTCTGTGCTTCTGAATGGATGTATTTAAATTTCTGTCGTGTTTTGTCTCGTGCAAACAGCTGAAAATTTTGTCACGTAGTGTGTTGTTAGGACACATGGGCATGTTATATGGTCAGATTTGTGACTCATTGTCATTTACAAATAAAAAAAAAAAACACTACAGCAGAGTTCCAAAATCAGACAGAAATTATGCAATCTGAACCTGGGATTAAATCAGCTGGAAATGTACTTGCCTGTGTTTTGGTGAAGCTCAGGTGTGCATTGTTGAATATTTAAAACAGCCCGCTCTATATTAAGATGAAGTGACTGGAAAAGAGAAGGGGCAGCCTGCGGTAGTTTACAGACCAGCACAATAGTAATTTTCATGTTTTGTGCCACGTTGTTTAAATAGCAAATTCATTTGCGCCACTTTGTGGACTCATGGGTGTGCTGTTCAATGAATGAGGTGTGTTAAAGCGCATTGTTGGCACGTCGCTATTTTGAGGAACTAAAATAGACCGCACCATTGACCAATTAAAATTGGTCTAAAGTCCAGTTAGTTAGTGCCTTAGTGCACATTTGTTGTGCGCCTATGCAGGTCCAAATGCTTACACATTGCTTAATACACACAGGATGTACAGCAATCCACAAATACCTTTACATATGAAAACAATTAAAGTATTAAAATGTTACAAAAATATTATTTTCTACATAAATATAAAAACCACTACCTCCGCTCCTTCTTTATCTCGGGGGGGCTTTTTCAGTTTATTCATGACAATTTGCATTTGTATAATGTTATGCATGTGTATATTGTTATTATTATTCATATTATTTATTATATGCATATTTATATTAGTTTTAATAAAAACTAGTTTAGATTTGTCCACTTGTTTTGAAGACCTATGCATCACCATATGGGGCAAAGAAATAGGATGTGTTTGGATATAACTTTATTAACGCACTTCGTAATTATTGTTCATTTATTAGTTAAATTAGAACTGAATTTACAAATAGTTTTGAAACAAATCTTTAAGCTTATCAAACAAAATTAAATATGTAGGCTAACAGTGGAGGCTTCAGTGGAGTGCATACAAGACAGTTTCCTTATCCACAAAAGTAAAGGAGTAAAGTAAAGAGGCTGAATGGAGGAGGCTCGTTTTTTATCTTTGCACTGCAGAAGATCTGTTTAACTGTTTTCTTGCTAGTAATGCGTTCAGTTTTCCAACTTACAAAGTCCGCCATATAAATAGCAAATGTGTCATGGTGTGGCACAACTCACTCTTAAAGAGAATGTTGCTATTTTATAAAGAGATGGGAGATGAGACTGATTGGTTTAATGCACGTTATGCTCAAAACACATCCATAACTCATTAAGAGAAAAGCACAACCCTGTTAGATCATGCACCGGGGCGTAAAGCATATTTTTCCATCCTTAAAATAGCAAAAGTGGATTAGGACATGCCTTTAATGCTTTTGTGCCATGTGCTTTAGACTTTGCGCCTAGTTCATAAAAATTGCCTAGTCTTTAAAACACTATAAATGAGTGAAAACAATATAGCCCAGTTAAAATAATTATAAACAAACAATATATATATATATATATATATATACACAGTAAATTTTCCAGAGTAAAATTTACTCAAATTGAAGAAAATTTTACTCTATAAAAGATAACATTTGGTCCCTCTCTAGAATGAGTAAAACTTACTCTTTTGAAAGAGTCATTTTTTCAGAGTTAATTTTACTAAATTTTGAGTTAATATTTTACTCTTTCATGTAATATTTCACTCTATTTTGTGTTTTTTGAAATCTACTCTTTTACTATTTTACTCCATTGAGAGCTATAAGAATTTTACTCTGCTTTTTTTTTACTCTGTTCAGAGGAACTACAAATTTACTCTGCCACTGTTTTACTCAGTTGAGAGTTAAAATAAATTGACTCCGCTATAATTTTTAAACTCTGTTCAGAGGAACTTTAGATTTACTCTGCCACCATTTTACTCACTTGAGAGCTATAAGAAATTTACTCCACTTTAATTTTTAAACTCTGTTCAGAGATACTTTAGATTTACTCTGCCACCATTTTACTCAGTTGAGAGCTATAATAAATTTACTCTGCTACTATTTACTTTACCTCCAGAGTTGTTTATCATCAAATACGAGTGAACAATGAAGAATAATTAACTATCCAGAGAGACTCTTTTGGATGTTCACATTTTACCTGTCAAAATCCCTAAAATAAACTTGAATTTCAGAAAATAAAATCAAAACTGTTTATTCGTGTTGCACAAATTTATTTTCTGGGTCTTTAAACGTACATTTTGATCATGAAAAAAATTAAAATAAAGAAAATAATATTAAATGATACAAAAATATACAACAACACAATAACATAACAGACTAGGGTTGTCACTATACTGAAATTCGGTAGCAATCGATACTGAATTTTTAAAAGGGTACATTTCCAGCTAACATTTGAGCACTGTTGAGCTCATTCATTAACATCGCTTATTTGCCATTGTCTTCACATGCTCAACAAAAATGACTGTGATTGACCGTGAAGGTCATCAGTTCACCAAAATCACCACTGTTTACTGAGTGTAACCACAGATACAGGGACACTGGAGCGTTTTAAAGTCAGTAAACAGCGTTGAGTTTGGTGAACTGATGACCTTCATGGCACATCAGTTATTTCTGTTGAGCACGTGAAAACAATGGCAAATCAGTGCTGTTTAAGAATGTTCAACAGTGCTCAAATGTTAGCGGAAAATTGACATTTTAAAATTTCAGCATCGATTGCTACCAAATTCCAGAATCTTGACAACCCTGGAAGAGACAAAAAATAAATCAAATGAAAGTACATGAACATGTTCAACTAAACACGATGTTTCCAGTGCAGTTGTAATAAAAAGTATTCGCTCATCTTTAGTAACAACATTCTGAATTACATAAAAAACTGGCATGTCATTTTGGACTTTAACACAAACTGCTAACCCTGAGCGATAAGTAATTCCACAGATCTTGACCCATTTCACACTTTGGATCTTAGTCCACAAAGGCACATTAAGCTTCTCAGCCATCTCAACACCAACTTCCATTTCATTCAAGGGAACCATTTTACCAGGACCCAATTTCACATCATTTGGATCAAATCTTTGCCAAATATAAGTCATTTGGCATTGGTGTTTCTTTGCCAGTGTTTTTATGTTTTTAAAGCTTTTTAGCTGCTTTTTTAAAACATTATGTTTTCCTTCATAGCGCATACACCAACAATGTAACAGTGGTCCAATTTTCTGCATACAAGTGCGGTAGTGCACCATAAAATGATGTTTTGGCAACAAGTTCTTATCAGGAAACAAATGCTTAAATAAACTGTGGTGCTCCAAAATCAGATGCTTCAAATAAATGGTTATTCCATTGGATGTAACTGAAGAAAACACTATGTTGACGATCTGAAGCAATAAAATGAACAAATACTAGTGCTGATCATTAGGACACACAAGATCTCCAAACATGATGGGCAGGTAGCGCAGTAAACACCAGCTCTGAATGGCATTTGTCAATGACACCAGCCACTTTAAGTTCAGCAACAATAGTTGCACAACTGTTAACTATATTCCTTTTTAGGTTTTCAGGCTGAGAACTGGAACTTGGGTTTGGTTGATCACTTACATCCTCTAATGAAATGGAGTTGGTGGTGGATAAGCTTTCACCAGAACTGAGCTGTGAACTGACAACTGCACAACACCTGCTAAGGTGTTTTCGTAATCCAGAAAAAACTATAGTAAACATGTGAACAACCTCTTTGACCACATTTTAACTTTAGTCTTTTTCCTGGGCAAAGACCATGAACTAACTTAAAGTGCTTTATAATGCCATTGGCATTAGTATGTGTCTTTTTTACAAATGAAACAAATCATCAGCTTACTGGAGCATTCTAGCTCTTAACTCAGCCACTATGGGATTCACCTTGGTCATTTACACATCTATATCATAGACAGTGGTTTGCAGAAAGCAATACAGATTGGTCAGTTCCTGACAGTATGAGGTGCCAAAGACAAAGTGAGCTTTAAAAAGTTCATCAACGCAGGCCAGCGAATTAGATGCCTTGCAGGGTAGAGCATGTTGGTCAATTACAACAAACCAAGAATGGACCCTACTTTTCCTTGGCCCAACAGCAAGAAGATATGGCTGGAGACTCTCTCTGATGCTATCCAAGTGTCCTTAAATACTGGTACCGGTCTGTGAAAGAATAAAAATACAATTACCAATGTGATTTAACAGAAAAAGTAAGAATATAGCATGAACAAACACTTCAACTGTATATTTATAAAAAAAGAAAAAAGTTAATCAAGCCTTGTAGTCCAGTTAATAATAGCACTGAGTAAACATCATAACTAGAGATGCACAAACATTCTTTAAAAGATCGTGATCTTGATTCGACACCACACAATCTTAATTAATAATTTCTATGATTAAGACAATAAAATATAGTTTTTCTATTTATTTCTATGTGTTGCTAAGCAATGTGGACAGATAGGATCCACGAGTAGTAATTATGAATTTACTTTTTAAAAAATTATTTCAAAGTGATGGCACCCTCTGACTAGAGCAGCACTGGAAGGAGCATGCGCATTTTAAGTGAGAGTGTGTGCATCATGTAAATGACTATATTGCATTTAAGAGGTATGACTACAAAGCATTCTAGATGGTTTAATCTTTCATAGATCAAATAAATGCCTGTATTCACAGTGTGACTGTTCTGTGTAAGAATAAACATTTACAAACTGTCAGTGGTAGTATAAACTACTTTAGCTTATACGATAAATATAATACAAGACGGAATCAGATAATGAAAAATGTCTAATTTTGCCAGTAAAAAAA
>CAIGQZ010004081.1:10341258-10360168 GCA_903798205.1 Danio tinwini
CACACACACACACACACACACACACATATGAACACAGACGAGGGAATGTTAGGATGATAAAGGAGGAGGATTTTGGTAGGGAAGTTTGAACTGGAATAAAACAGTGACTTATTCAGTCTCAAATCTCATCAGTATGCATACATATGACACTTCTGTTAAACACAGCTATTCTTAATTAATGTCTTACTCTACAACATGTTAAAGAAACAGAAAAAACAAATTATTCTGTATTTTAATTATCTATATTTGACAACTTTAATCACCATAGTTTCCACATCAAAAACTATATATCAGTGTTTCCCCTAGGTTTACAGTTTTGGAGGGGGTTCAGACTCACACTGACACAAGGAGTCATGGTCTTTAATGACAGCAGTAAATAACTGAACAACTATTTGAACTGTACAACCATTTGTAAATTATAAATTAACATTTATTTTATATCTTTTTATTGACAAACTGTGCAGCTTCTGTCTTTGCAATCTTTATGGGCTTCTGGAAGAACATTTCCTGAGCTTCTTGGTATGGAAAGTCAGAAATGTCTGGCCCATTTATTGAGACATTTATTAAACATGTCTCTTCAATTTTTTTAGATGTGAACATGTCATGGCCAGAAGCAGCTTTACAGAAAATAATTCATACATTCATTTTACTTCAGCTTAGTGCCTTATTTATCAGGGGTAACCACAGTGGAATGAACCGCCACAGAAAAATTACAAACAATGCAATTTGGAAACATTGCAAATGATGAAAGATGAAAATGAGTTAAAATGCACATCTATAAATCTAATACTTGTTTACTATAAGGAAATAGGCCCATAAACCACTTATTATAGCAATGAATGTATTACAAGAAGTTATATTATTAAATATTTATGTAAAAAAAAAGTTTTATCTAATAATTCCAGCCAGCTTTTAGTGAACTTGTAATATTGTCAAAAACAGAACTTTCTGATGTTATATGTAAAAAAGGCCTAAATACATGCAGGACCATTCCAATATTGCTCTATTCATTTAACCTATCAAATGTAATGTTTAGACCATTACTGTGGCTCTTGCAATCTGTTTACTTGCTCATTCACTCTCGTCGCCATGATTTCCGGGTATTTGAATTCATTTTGGGGGATCACGGAGCCGGTATGAATTTGTGGAAGACTTCCAGAGCCTCAGAGAGGTCATAACTACACTAGATAGAGGAGATAGCTTCGCTCGCATCAAAGATTACAGCATGGGATGTGTGCGACGCTTCTAAAGAGCAGGGAGGGATGCGGCACGTATTTGAGGACCGGGCGGGAGACGTGCGATTTCCGGGAGATTATCATTCGTTTGCGGGCATCCGGAAGTCATTTGCTGGAGACACCCGGAACTTCCAGGAGACTTGGGATGTCTGCATCTCTATATATTTTAGCTGCAGTGACGCGAGTGCAGAACAGAAATGACATGCTGTTGTGTAAATGACTTCAAGGGGGGCGGGTACAGCTGTTGGGAGGGCGGGGCGCCCCCCTTATATAACGGTAGGGGAAACGCTGTATATTATAAGAAACTTAGTGCATATTCAGATCAGGTTAGCTTTTAGATTTAAAAATGATGCACAGTTTCCATACAGAGTGGAGGTTTATGTGTGAATGCATCAGTGATTACATTTCGTTTGACTTCTACATTATCTCATGACAAATTTCTTTCAAATACATCTGTATTGTTTTGTAGGGTTAAAGCTCAGCTTATTGTTTACATTTTAATTCAAATGAGACTTAATTTCTATACAAGTCATATTGTACAAATTTATACTTCCATATATGTGTCTTGTGACATCAGCTTGGCTTATAAAGGTACTAGGATGTACATTTGAATCAATTTTAACCTATAATATCAGTGCTGAATAGGCAGTGCAGTGGTGCAGTGGATAGCATGATCGCCTCACAGCAAGAAGGTCACTAGTTCGAGTCTCGGCTAGGTCAGTTGGTGTTTCTGTGTGGAGTTTGCATGTTCTCCCCGTGTTCACGTGGGTTTCCTCTGGGTACTCTGGTTTTCCCACAGTCCAAAGACATGTGGTATGAATTAAATTGAATAAGCTAAATTGGCCGTAGTGTATGTGAGTTCAAGAGTGTATGGGTGTTTCCCAGTGTTGGGCTGTGGCTGGAAGGGCATCCTCTGCGTAAAACATTTGCTGGATAAGTTGGCGGTTGATTCTGCTGTGGCGACCCCAGATTAATAAAGGGACTAAGCCGAAAATAAAATTAATGAATTAATATAAATCAATGGGTTATTTCAAGTTGATATTGTTAGATGCTTTTTTTTTAAATCAGTCAGTAATTTTCGCTAACACTTTAGTATAGGGACCAATTGTTACTTAGAACTAGTTGCGTATTAGCATGCTTATTAGTAAGATATTGGCTGTTGGTTTCAACACAGGCTTATTGTGAAAACGTACCCCCGTATACATTTCAGAAGAGCGCGAATTATGTGGCCAGAGGTACGTATGGTTGCATTTTGTCTTTAAAATCAACGCTATGGGGCGGTATGATGCTCCCTATGGTTTCTGTTTCTTTTCTGACCGATCACTTCCTTGTGCATGGCTGTTACCAATTTGTCCAGTTAGCCGGCCATGTACGTCGGCAGACATGAGACGCAGAAAGGAGTTGACCGCGGTGACAGGGTTCGAGTCTGGCGAAGAACAATTCCAGAAAGCAGATAAACCAAAAGACAAAAAGTAAAATAAACAAGTAATAACAGCTTGAGAACGTGGTAAGGTCGGAAAAATGTGGTAAAAATCAGGCAAGGGTTTTTAATTATTCTGAATTGCTTTTGAAAATACTATCGGTTGGGTTTAGGGAGTGGGTGATCGGTCAGTCAGTTGACAGCAGCCTCTGGTGGATTAACGCAAGAACAACAGGCACGAATGGCACTCGCGAGAGAAATTTGAGATCTGAAAAAGTGTACACAGTGGCCTCTGGTGGATTCACGAAAATAAAGACCTCCTGGGACATATTTCGTAATCTCTAGAAATGTATATAGGGGTACGTATTAATAACGAGCCTGGGTTGGTCTATCAAGTAGTTATTCTGCATAATCCTGTTCTACATCCTCAATCCTAAACCCAATACCCAAACCTAACTATTACTTTAATAACTATTAATAAGCAGCAAACTAGTGCTTTATTGAGCTAAAAGGCTTAGTTAATGGTTTGTTAATAGCGATAATTGTACATTAAAATAATGTGTGTCCATTTTTTTTCCTAATTCCCTATACAAATACTGAATTTTATATATATATTAATAAAATATGTACTTAAAATGGAGCAGGTTGTCTTGTAAGGACCTGTTTACTGCATGTTTACTTCACCTGTCCATCTGGAAAACAAGGCTACAACGAACTAATCAAATAATCAAACTATTAAAAGAATTAATCAGCAGTTTGGCTCATCATTGTGTTCATATTGGTACTTGGAAATTGTACTGTAATGATGCAATAGGCACAAACTGAATAAAATCATACAGTTTTAACCATTTGTGCGTTTGTTTTGTTTCAGTATGTCTCGGGACCGATATGAAACTGGCTTTACCCTCCAGTCTGGAAAATCATTATGAAATGCTCAGGCTGCTTTACACAGGCTGTCAGGTGGTTCATGGTAACCTGGAGATCACACACCTGCAGGGCAATCCAGACCTCTCCTTCCTGCAGGTACGGGGCTTCCATGTGTTTATGTGTCTGTACTCGGTGCACTCTTGCTCTGCAGCTGAAAAGACATTTCGCTTATGCTTCTTGTCCCTTACAGTAGGTAACTTTACATCTGCATGTCAATTAAGTCTCGTTTAATGTGAGTTTCAATAGATATTTGCATGACATTTATAGCCATATTGAAAACAGATTTTAACAATTTTAATTTAATGTTAGCTGCGTTAAGGCCTGGACACACCAAGCTAATGGTTGGCTCCTGGGCAGGGTCATGCTATCAGTCAGTGTTGGTCTGGCTAGTTTGTTTGGTGTGTTTTACACTTCTGAGCAAATTTGCTTAGTTCAACATGTAGAATCGGCATTTGTTATTGGCTAAAGAAAGAGCTCTGATTGGTTATTCAGCACCGAATCAGCACAAGATTAAAAACTGAAGTAACTGAACCAAAAAACCCCATTAAAGCAGTCGTTTAAATTGCGTAAATAACGGCCAATTAGGTAATGTCAGTGATTATATTTACAGTCCTAACATGAACAGAGAATGAAAAATACATATTTGTTTATCTTTGTTAACGTTAGTAAAACATTGAAGTCATTCATTTAAAGTCCAAGTACTAATTAACATTAAAGGTGCTGTATGTTTTTGACTCTTCTAAAGCATAAAAATACCACAATATGTGTGCAGATATTTAAGAAACATCCCAAGTGAACATACTTGTTTAACTGAAAAACAATGCTGAAGTCAGATATTCTGCTTTGAAAATGGTTTTTCAGTGCCGGAACGCTGTCTTTGTTTTGGTAAATTTAACCTGCACAATGCCAGTTTAGCCAATTATAATTCAGCACCCCGGGTTGCCTTATTGTAAAACAGCGTATTTCATTCATTCATTCATTGAGAAAGGCTCTGAAAGCATGCATCTGTGACTGAAATGGACAGTATCAGACGTCGAAATGAGTTAGATTTAATTCCACATGAGGTTATTAATAAGCAAATGATAGAAATATTACAAACGTAAACATTAGATGGGCAGGTTACATTGTAACAGCGTGTCCTAACAACACGCTTTGTGTTTTTTAAAAATATTGGTGTATTATCCCTTTAATACTCATGACTGATGAAGATACATTAAAAAAGTGAACCAAACCCTGGGGCGGCACGGTGGATTGGTGATTAGCACTCACAGCACAGGTTTCTGGCTTGAGTCCCAGCCAAATACTGCAAAAGATTTGGACGTAGTATCTGTGACGTCACCCATAGGTTTCTGAGGAGCTCAAATGCAGCTACAAGTAGGCGTGTACAACCGTCGTCATTTTGTTCACTCGTTATTGCACTGACCAGGGGATACCAAACAAGGGCAAAGAGGCGGAGCGTGAGCGGAGCTACAGATGCCTGCTAGCATTTTGCTTAGACAGGCTTTTCTTTGGGAAAAATGCTTAATACTTCATTATCTGCGACTCGATTTTGTTCTGACCACATGTGCTTGGTTGTACACTGTACGCTTGGTGTAAAAACACTGTTGTAATACACTGAGCCACTAAACATTGTTCTTATGACATTTTTCTACAGGAGGAAAGTGCGAATTACTTCCAAACACTTCAAATATAGTCTGTGTTAGTAAATGCAAGGCTATTGATAAAATCCAGGCATAAAACTGCATGACAACGTTTCAGATGACTGTTCTAGAGCCTACGGCTAATCAGTCTGTCACATTCTGGAGTGCTTTACAGGTCTAAAGAAAAATATAAATTATAAATGATCTTAAATAAAACAAATACATTTTTAGAGATGGTATATAAGTATATAATTTCACTCACCTGGGAAATGGAGACAACTTGAACGATTTGTGAGCACAATTAAGCGTGCCATATTATCTGATAATTGTAGGAAATAATCCCAAAAGGCAATTGACTGTGTAAAGCCACATAAAACAAAACAAAAATACGATGTATATGCTGAGTTCAGCGGCTAATCAGCCAGAATGACATGACGTCGACCAGCGAGACCTAGCTGTCACTCAAGTGTCCATGCCCTTAATTATGCAGACTTAATATAACTGAATAAAAATGAAATGCTTGAGTTATAAATAATTCACCCCCCTCACAGTTGTCATGAAGGGTAATATTAGCTATATACACCAAAACTCGGGATGCACCGATAGCATTTTTTTTTTAACCAATCCGATCCCGATACTGTGCTGTTTTTTTTTTGTTCCCCTTGTTTTCTCCCAACGATTTTTGAGTTGAGACTGAAAGGTGCATCTTTTGAATGGTTTACCAACGTTTGACTGTTGCTCGCTATGTGCGCTCGAGCAGAAAAAGCATGTTACCTCAGTCTGGTCTTTCATTCTTCGATCAAATTAGAGCAGATCAATCTTTCAGAAGACAGTAACTTGCAGCTACACGTGCCTACAGATGTATTTTGCCAAAAAAAGCAAAACGAAAGAAGGATATTTATGCTCACAGTTTGACACAGAAAAGTTGACAAACCAGCGCTGATGCGGATCGCCTCTGTGCTGCCAATGCCGTGTCATAAACTTAATAATCTCTAAGTAATTAATAGTGCTAAACTTAAATAATATATCTTCTTTAGTAAACAATAACAGACCTATAGGTATACATGACTGACGGCACAATCTAACTAAAACATGCTTGCTGTGAACTAGGCTACATTATTTGAGCATTCGTTGCGATATTGTCCTTTCATTTTTAATATAAAAAAATTTCTTTGAAATCTGCAATATGCTATTGAAATCGTTGGTAAAATAATCAGCCTATTATTAAATTAATTAATTATATTAAATTAAAGCCTGATATTTTCCTGCAGGTTTGGTGCAGATTTTGCAGTGCTAAAACACAAACTGATCTGTTAAATCAAATATTAATATATACAATTACAGTGAAATATTCAGTTTCAGAGTAGCCTATAATAGGCTAAATCATTTTCTGTTAATAACAATCCTTATTGCGCCTGTCAGTTTCACCTTTAATTTATTTAATAAACTACTTTGACCACAATGGGCCAGGCTTTAAAACTATTCGCAGCACCTAAAGTATTTACCTTGAAAAAATAAGCTCAATGTGTAGGATGCTAGAACAAACTCATTGTAAGAATAATCTCACAGAGCGGCGCACATCGCCTCTGCGCATGCATGTTTTTCCTGTTGTCAAATGTGACAAGCAAGATTGAATGCCTTAAAATTGGCTTTATGGATTAGTTGGCTTATAAACACAGAATATAGCGCATGCGCAAGATCAGATTTGGATCGGTACCAGCTGGCCGATACCAGATCCAGCAAAAACATGTGATATCAAACCGATATCCGATCCAGGTATCGGGATCGGTGCATCCCTAACCAAAACCATCTTTTGTAGCAGGCTGTAAACATGTTTTTATCAGCTGTAAAATTGGCCAATTTAGCATTACAGTCAGTGGACATCAGGAGTTTATGGAGCCAGCCCCCAAAGGCCAGTCGATGAATTGCAGTTTCAGTTGCATCCGTATTGGCTTCACGAGGGAGAGCGGGATGTTGCCGCTTGGTCCCAGTTGGACTAGGAGGCCTTTTTGTGTGGAGTTTGCATGTTCTCCTCATGTTCCTTTCCGCCATTCGATTAAACTAAATTGTATGTGTGTAAATGAAAGTGTGTGTGGGAGTTTCCCACCATCAGGGGTTGTACTGGGTTGCGACAGGAAAAACATCAATCACATAAAACACATCCCAGAGTAATTGCCGGTTCATTGCACTGTGGCAACCCCTGTAAAAACAGGGAATAAGCCAGTGGAAAGCGAGTGAGTGGGAATTCAAAATTCAAAAGCACGTTCATGACAGTCCGAAGTCTCCCTCAACACATGAGTTGTTTATCAAAATGGTTCATTTGGTGCTTATTCCAGATACTGAAACCTAGATAAAAAAAAAAGATTATCCTCACATTCTGAATTTTAATTCACAGTTTCCCAATGTTATGTTGTTCCCAATATCATCATGTTATTTCAAGAGTTCACACTTAGCTGATGATTGATTATAAAGCTTGTTTGGCATGCTGTCCCGGGAGAGAGCCCTGAGCTCATAAGATCCTCGAGCCCGGGGCTCCCTCCCGTTTGGAAGGCGAGAGGGGAGTTTGAGCTCAGGTAGATCTCCAGAACTCCCCTGCTGTAGTAGCTAATGAACAGATAGTGATTGTTTATAAGATAGAACTTCTTACTAGGAGCATGTCTATGCTGCCAATTTAGATTAGTCAATTAACTTAAGTTGCATGTTTTCGGACGGTGGGAGGAAACGGGGAAACCCGGAGGAAACCCACGTGAACACGGGGAGAACATGTAAACTCCACACAGAAACGTTGGCTGGCTTGGTAAGGACTAGAACCAGTGACGTTCTTGCTGTGAGGCAACAGTGCTAACCACTGGGCCACCGTGCCACCCATCTAGGAAAGGAGGAAGAGTAGGGGTGGAAGGGGGGATTCTTCAAAACGAAGATAGCTGCAAGCTATCATAAGCACGTGATCCTCTCGAAATTAGTTTATAAATAAACTTCACTATGCGAGGAAGCTCAAGCTCCATACTGTGATGAATGCACCCACACTATAAAAATATCTGTTATTGAACAGTTTTTATTTATTTATTTTGTGATGTACAAGTGTTTTCCGTTTATTTACGGTTGTGAATTGCATTATGGGTAGCTCTGCTCTGTCGACTTTTGATGTTGTAAATTCAACACTGAAGTTAGTTCAAAGTTTAGTAGTTTGAAATAGGGCTGTGTATTGGCAAGGGCCTCACGATATGATACATATCACGATACATGGGTCACGATACAATATATCACAATATATCGCAATACAATAAATATTGTGATATATTGCAATAGTTTGTATTAGTATGTGTCATTATATTGACAACTTGATGAAGTCGGCAGGCAAATTTAAATTCCATTCCAATTTATTTTCCATCCATTCCAATTCATTAGAACTGCACAGTGTGATTGAACAGAGAACTATATATATTGCAAAGCTAACAAATGGCGTTTTTTTGTCTAATTCAGTACTCCCTGCTATAGCGTTAAAACCAAAGTGCAGCCACACGTCAGCTCTAAAAGCTGGAGGCACCTTTTTATTTTCCGCCATGCTCACTCTTGCTTACTTCGGATACCGTACTACTTGGCGTTTTGTTGATCGCGAATTAGCGACATCTACAGGAGCGGAGGAGGAGGTCGTTTGGCACAACTTGAATCGACACTTGAGGTTGGGCTATCAATACACTATCATAAAAGAAATTATCGCGGTAGTTAGATGTATCTATATTTTTGCACAGCCCTAGTTTGAAATAATATAATGTCTAGAATTAATATTTACAGAAATAAGTCTGTAAAATAAATGGAAATGTACTGGCAGTTTATTACAAGGTTTTTGTGTCATAATATACAACCCAGACAATATATCTCTTTAATCCAGGATTGTCCAAACTCGGTCCTGGTGAAATGGTGTCCTGCATAGTTTAGCTCCAACTTTCTTCAACACACCTCCCTGACAGTTTCTAGTATACCTAGAAAGAGCTTGATTGGCTGGTTCAGGTGTGTTTAATTGGGGTTGGAACTAAAATATGCAGGGCACCAGCCCTCCAGGACCGAGTTTGAACACACCTGCTTTAAACTATTAAAAATGTTTGTAAAAGTTCCTTTTTTGAACTTTTTATGGTTAAAATCAAATATCAAAGTCCCATAATGCAATTCAAAAGCATAAAGGAGTATTACTTAATAATATTTTTACTGATATTTTTACAGATATTTGTACAGTGCAGGACCCTTTGGCAAGGCTGTGGATTAAAGTTAATGTTAATTATGTTTAGCTTCCTAGCATAGCGTACTACTTAAAGTAAGGCTTTGCTTTGACTAATTTAGGAAGCTTCATGAGTAACCAGTAAAAACTACTAAACTGCTAGTTGTTTAGGCAATTTTTTTATAATGAGCTCTAAATATTGCTATAATTCTATATATGAAAAAATGTGCTGTTTTTGTGTAGGAGATTGTGGAGGTTCAGGGGTATGTGCTGATAGCTCACGTCTCTGTGCGCTCCGTTCCTCTGGACAATCTGCGGATTATACGAGGCAGTCAGCTTTATAACTCCAGCTATGCTCTCGCTGTACACAACAACAGCAACAGCAGTCAGGCTGGACTCGGCCTGAGAGAACTACGCCTCAGGAGTCTAACAGGTAAGAGTAAATATATATGAATAAAAAAAATATAGGTATATTAGGTTAATTCAGATTTAAAGGAAGAATTCAACTAAAAATGTCAAATTTACTTAATGTTTACTCACCATCAAGTGGTTCCAAACCTTTATGAGTTTATTTTTTCTGTTGAACACAAAATATGCTATTTAGGATAATGTTGGAAACTGGTAACCATTAACGTCCATAGTAGGAAAACAAATACTATGGACAGCAATAGTTAACGGTTTCCAACGTTTTTCAAAATAACTTCTTTTGTTCAACAGAAGAAAAAAAGAAAGTCAAACTGGTTTGTGACAAGTGAAGGGTGAGTAAAATGATAACATCAGCCAGCCTGTATATACTTATATATTCTAATCGCCTGTGGGATTCATTGGGTGGCAAATGTTACAATACACTACCTGACAAAAGTCTTGTCGCCGATCCCAGTTGTAAGAGCAACAAATAATAACTCGACTTCTAGTTGATCATTTGGAAAAGTGGCAGAAGGTAGATTTTTCAGATGAATCATCTGTTGAACTGCATCCCAATCATCACAAACACTGCAAAATACCTACTGGAACCTAGACCCAAGATTCTCTCAGAAATCAGTCAAGTTTCCTTGAAATCTTTCCAATCCAAAGATTCTTGATGAACTCTGGGAGTCCTGCAAGAACGCTTTCTGTGCCATTCCAGATGACTTTATTAAGATGTTTTTTGAGTCATTGCAGAGATGTATGGATGCAGTCATCCAAGCTCATGGGAGTCATACACAATATTAATAAAAAGCACCATGACTTTATATTCTATACTGTATATTATTTCTGTTAAGTGACAAGACTCTTGTCTTAGCAAAGTCAGATCTTACTGTCCTAATTAAATAATTAAAAATCAAGGCATGATCATTTTTTATTTTGGTAATCTAGAGGCCTTTGCCTTTCATATTAGCCACTTCTGATACCAAATGATCAACTAGAAGTCAAGTTATTATTTGTTGTTCCTAAAACTTGGATAGGCGACAAGACTTTTGTCAGGACGTGTATAGAGATAATTTAATCTCTTAGATAGTCTTCTGATCGCTTGTTGTTTATTGTCGTTTTTTTAGAGACCACTTATAGATATTATAATAATCTGTTCAATTGCAGAATGATTTTTTAAACATGACTTGTCCAGTAATGATTAATGTCTGAAAAGGTCACAGAAAAGTCATGGACAGTCATTTGTCAAGTTGTTTTGGAACAATTATAAGGCAATTATAAATGTTACTGCACCTTTATGAACCGCTCCCCTGGCGAAAAATAACCATGAGTTTAAACCAAAATAATATGCTTATTTAAGTTAATTCACATATATTTTTCATGCTTTTGCCACATAGTAGTTTAACTGTGGCTAAAGTAATAAAACTTACAGGTTTGGTCCTGTCTTATATTGCATGAGTATAGTTGCTGGAATAGCCAAAAATACATTACGTATATGAGTCAAGAGTATCAATTTTTATTTGATGCCAAAAATCACTGAGATTTTAACCAAAGATCATGTTCCATGAAGATATTTAGCAAATTTTTACACTGTAGTCATATACACGTTAAAGTTGTTTAGTAATTAAGACGAATTTAAAGATGTTTTTGTCAATATTTAATACTTTTTTTTAAAATTCAGATTGCAGATCTTCAAACATTCATATCTCGACCTAACAAACTACACATGAACGGAAAGTGTATTTATTCGGCTTTCAGATATATGACGTATAAATTTTATTTTCCAAAAACTGACCCTTATGACTGGTTTTGTGGTTTTGATTTTTGTGTGCACAATATTTAAATATTTCTCTTGTGTGTGAGTGTTTCCTATAAAATAGTTTTGGAACCCCGTGAGTAAAGCTGTTGTCTGTGTTTGACAGAAATCCTGCTTGGTGGAGTATATATTTGGGGAAATCCTCAGCTTTGCTTTCCTCGTAGCATTAACTGGGAAGACACAGTTAGTAAAGTTCAAAACAAACCACTGCACCTGCAAGACATTCCAAAAAACTGTAAGTTATTTAGAGACACATACCGGTATCCATCTTACTGTACAATTGACATCTTACTATGTAAAATTACTGCTCAATAATATTGATCTTTTTTCAGGTCCTCATTGCTCTTCAGCTTGTAAATCCGGTGGATGTTGGGGAGAAAAAGATCAGGACTGCCAAACATGTGAGTGTGATTGGTGCAGTATATTGCCCCTTTTTAAATAGAGTTTAATTATATCAAGATTTTCTTTTAAAGATTTTTTTTAGAATTCTTGTGCATCTCATTATTTTTATATAGTTTAAAATCAATAAATTATTAAAAATTAACAGACCTTCTTCCAGAAAGTTATAATTTATACACTATTATTTAGTGGTATCATTTTCCTATTATATCACATAAATATTTTAGCTTTATTAATAAATTATATGTCATTTAATGCTGTCATTTTACTTCAAATATGTAGTAAAAAATTCAATAAACAAAGGCAAAAAATTACACAATAAACTTCACAATATTAACATAATATTAGGACTGGGCGATTTGGCCTAAAACCAAAATCTCGATTAATTGAACATTTTAACTCGATTACGATTAATGAACGATTCTTGTATTCATCTATTTGATTCGTTTGCCCTCTTTACGTCGCCCACACTCGTCAACGCTACAAAGCTGACCAATCACAGAGCTTATTGTATGTGTCGCTGTGATGTGTAGTTACATGTTTTGTCAGCATCGGCATCAGTCACGGCGAGGGGTATTCGATTATGTGAAGCCTGCACCAGACCATATGCTGTGCTCGACGCAGAAGTGTAAACAGAGCAGGAATTGACCTAAAAAAATTGACCCCGAAAAATTTGATCGATTATTGGTTCTGAATATCTTCTATTACTTTTTGATTAATCACCCAGCTCTACATAATAATAATAAGTCAAAATAAACTCAATTCTTAAGCTGGAGCTTTTGTTCTCTTATTAAAATCATTTTAATATTGGATGCAGTAATGATGCAAATGATATTTAGTGAAGTTTGAGCATAATCACAAAACAGTATAGATTAAAGGAGTGATTTTTAAAAAAGAACCCTAATCACAGTGCAAAATACATATAATGTAATATAATGTAATGTAATGTAATATAATGTCTTGTTTTCAGAAATAATATGCCAATATTAAGTCAGTTTTTCCTTAAAACAAGCAAAATAATCTGCCAATGGGGTAAGCAAAATAATCTTGTTTTTCCTTTTGACATAAGATTATTTAGCTTATTTTAAGGAAAAACTCACTTACATACTTGAGTTTATTGGCATATTATTTCTTAAAACAAGACAACATGTTTTGCTTGTCTAGAAAATTCTTCTTGATTTAAGAATTTTTAGATATTTAGACTAAAAACATGACAAAAATCTAAGTAAGAAAAGCATTTTTTGCAGTGCAGTAATGATAAAAAAAGCTAAATAGATTGTTAATCCAGCAGAAGGGTCCACATGGCTGAAATGTTGACCTGTTGTACTCATAATCTTTCATTTTTGCTTAGACACTAAGGGCTCTATCATACCACCGGCGCAATAAGGGGCAAGGGTGTTAGGCATGATTTGTTGCTATTTTCAGTTTAATAGCAAATCCATTTGTGCTACTTTGTGGACTCATGGGTGTGCTGCTCTAAAAAGGAGGTGTGTTAAGGCGCATTGTTGGCGCTTTGCTATTTTGAGAAATTGAAATAGACCACGCTGTTGACCAAATAAAACCAAGTTTAAAGTCCAGCGCAGAGCGTGTTATACACCTATACGGTCCATACGCTTACACATTGCTTAATACACACAGGTTGTACAGCAATACACAAATATCTTTACATAAAAAAAAAAATGAAAGTATTAAAATGTTACAAAAATGATTATTTTCTACATAAATATAAAAACCACTGACTTCATGCCTTCATCTCGGGGGGCTTTTTTCAGTTTATTCATGACAATTTGCATTTGTATCATGTTATTATTATAATTATTATTTATTATATGCGTATTTATATTTCTTTTAATAAAAACAAGTTTAGATTTGTTCACCTGTTGGGTTTTAGAGTTATATGCATCACCAAATGAGGCATAAGAATAGGACGTGTGTTTGGATTTAATTCAGTTTTTTTTGACCACACTTCGTTATTATTGTTCATTTATTCGTTTGCTGGAAATTAGAACTGAATTTAGAAATAGTGAAACAAATCTTAACAAATGAAATTAAATATGTAAGCTAATGAATGACTTCAGTGGAGTGTTTACAACACCGTTTCCTTATCCATGAATGTAAAGGAGTAAAGTAAAGAGTAAAAGTAAAGTAAGGAGAAAGTAAAGAGGCCGAATGGAGGAGGCTCGTTCTTTATCCTCGCACTGCAGATGCTCTATTTAACTGTTTTCTCGCTAGTAAAGCGTTCAGTTTTTCCACTTACAAAGTCCGCCATGTAAATAGCAAATGCCCCATTGCGTGATGCAGCTAACTCCTAAAGGGAATGTGAGATGAGACTCTGATTGGTTTAATGCATGTTATGCTCAAAACACACCCATAACTCATTAGAGAATAAGCACAACCCTAAGCATAATAGGATCAGACCAAGTGGATTAAGACATGCCCTTAATGCTTTTGCGCCATGTGCTTTAGACTTTGCACCTAGACAGTTAAAATAGAGCCCTTACACTTTTGACACAGTTTATAAGTTGTGAATCTGGTCCAACCCTCTGCAGTGACGTCTGTGAACTGCTCATCCGGCTGTTCGCGCTGTAAGGGCCCAAAACCCAGTGACTGCTGCCATGTCCAGTGTGCTGCTGGGTGTACTGGACCCAAAGACTCAGACTGTCTGGTAAAAACATCATTTATCTTGAATTTGTATCATTTATATTGAACAGACATTAATTAATATCTGCATTTCTTTTTGCATCTTTAGGCCTGTCGACACTTCAATGACAGCGGGACATGTAAAGACAACTGTCCGCCACCCACCATCTACGACCCAATCACCTTCCAGTCCAAACCCAACAAGGACAAAAAGTTCAGCTTTGGAGCCACCTGTGTTAAACAGTGTCCCCGTATGTTTAGATAACGTTATCATAATATCAGATATCATGCCTGAAGCCTTACTTTTACTTTCTCTGTGTATATATTATATAATCAATACTTGGTATTTCTTTAGATAACTACCTGGCAATGGAAGTGGCTTGCACAATGGTCTGTCCCAAAGCCAACAAGGAAGTCATCACCGTGGAGCCAGACGGCCAAGAAACACAGAAATGTGAAAAGTGTGAAGGAGAGTGTCCAAAAGGTGTGTATTTAATAAGTCATTTTAACATAGAAAATATTAGGGCAGCACGATGGCTCAGTGGTTAGCACTGTCCCCTCAGAGCAAGAAGGTCGCTGGTTCAAGTCCTGACTGGGCCAGTTGGAATTTCTGTGTGGATTTTGCATGTTCTCCCCGTGTTTGCGTGGGTTTGCTCCGGGTGCTCTGGTTTCCCCCACAGTCCAAAGACATGCACTATAAGTAAATTGGTTAAACAAAATTGGCCGTAGTGTGTGAATGCGAGTGTGTATGGGTGTTTCCCGGTACTGGGTTGCAGCTGGAAGGGCATCCGCTGCGAAAAACATATGCTGGAATTATTGGTGGTTCATTCCGCTGTGGCAACCCCTGATGAATAACAGAATAAGCCAAAGAAAAACGAATGAATAAATGAATATAAAATATAATTTTTCAATTTTAATATTTTGTAAACAATAATTGATTTTTTTATATATATTATCCATCTAATGGCAATGCTGAATTCATTCTTACACGCTGTAGATTTCTATGGAGCTAGATCAGTCTCTAATGATTCACGGTCACAAAATAAAAATGCTAAATATAAATGCAAAACACCATTTAGAAATGTATAACATGTACAAAATGTTTATTATTGTGAAATGTAGTTTATGAATATGTATTTTTCTTTTGTGAACATGAATTGTTTTTGTGAATTGCTTTTGTAAATGTAAATGCAAGTTTGGTTTCAGGCATGTGAATTTGGTGCCTTGTACAATGGTGAATTATTATTGAGACTACTCTAGCTCCATATATTTAAGAAACATTTATTGCTATTATCAATGTTGTTATGGCGACGCTGTGGCACAGTAGGTAGTGCTGTCGCCTCACAGCAAGAAGGTCGCTGGTTCGAGCCAGCTGGGTCAGTTGGCGTTTCTGTGTGGAGTTTGCATGTTTTCCCTGAATGAGTGTGAATGAGTGTGTGTGGATGTTTCCCAGAGATGGGTTGCGGCTGGAAGGGCATCCGCTGCGTAAAGCATATGCTGGATAAGTTGGCGGTTCATTCCGCTGTGGCGACCCCGGATTAATAAAGGGACTAAGCCGAAAAGAAAATGAGTGAATGAACGAATCAATGTTGTTACAGTTGTTTTGCTGGTTAATGTTTTTGTGAAAACCACAATACACTACTACTCAGCTTTAACTCACCAATTCCACAAACAATTAAGCAAAAAACATTGGTAAAAAAACTTTTTAATGACCGATTATAACCAACAATAATTAAACGTGCACCATGTGATTCTAAAAACTGTTGAAATTCAGCTTTACCATCACATCATTCATTCATTTTGAATGACTCATTCATTCATTTTGTCAATGACATTATTTCATTCATTCATTTATTCATTTTCTTTTCGGCTTAGTCCCTTTATTAATCTGGGGTCGCCACAGCGGAATGAACTGCCAACTTATCCAGCACGATTTTACGCAGCGGATGCCCTTCCAGCCGCAACCCATCTCTGGGAAACATCCACACACTCATTCACTACGGACAATTTAGCTTACCCAATTTACCTGTACCGCATGTCTTTGGATTGTGGGGGAAACTGGAGCGCCTGGAGGAAACCCACGTGAACGCAGGGAGAACATGTAAACTCCACACAGAAACACCAACTGATACAGCCGAGGTTCGAACCTAGGACCCAGCGACGTTCTTGCTGTGAGGCTACTGCAAGAAAGAGTTGTTGAGGCTACTGCAACTTCAGTTGAGGCTACTGCGCCACTGCGTCGCCTCAACCACCAACTTATCCAGCAAATGTTTTAAGCAGCGGATGCCCTTCCAGCCGCAACCCTTCTCTGGGAAACATCCATACACACTAGTGATGCGCAGATGGCGGTTATATGGGCGGGCGCTGCGGATAATCCGCGGGTCGGTCGGGTAATAAAAAAATACATAATGATTAATTGCGGGTGGTCGTGGGTTATAGCAGTTGACCAGCAAAAAAGCAAAGAGTGGACTTCGCAGAATGTGAAGATGAGAGAGACGCCCAAAATAATGGATGAAGTGCAAGAGTACTGTGCAAACTTTCAGTTAGAGGAGTCATCAGAGGAAAATCTGCTATCATTCTGAGAGAAACAAGATCACTTATTTACACGACTGCAGCGCCAAGGAGAAGCTTGTGCATTACTGCAACAAGCGGTGCGAGCGAACGCTCATTTAGTGCAGCCCCAATCCAGGCACAGTAGGCTAGATGCTATTCTGTTTTTGCACAGTGCAAAGAAAAAGGCCACGTAAACATAACATAGATGATCCACAGTGACCTATCATCTCGCTTAAAACAAAGAATTAGAATTATTAAAGTGTCGATTGGGTGCAGGTCGGGTGCGGATATATATATATATATATATATATATATCAGATAAAATAATATGTGCGGACAGGTGGCCGGTGGATGATTAGAATGAAGAAGCGGATTCAAGTAACATTTCAGCTGATCCGCGCATCTCTAATACACACTCATTCACACTCATACACTACATTCAATTTAGCCTACCCAATTCACCTATAGCGCATGTCTTTGGACTGTGGGGGAAACTGGGGCCCCCGGAGGAAACCCACGCAAACACGGGGAGATCATGCAAACTGCACACAGAAACGCCAACTGAACCAGCCAAGGCTCGAACCAGCAACCTTCTTGCTGTGAGGTGACAGCACTACCTACTGCGCTATCGCGTCGCCACCATCACATCAGTGAATTATAATTTAAACTTATATTCAGATTTTTTTTGTCAAATAATGCACCACAAAATTAGTTTTTACTGTATTTTAAAACAAATAAATGCTGCTTTGGTAAACATAATAGTGCGTTCACACCAGATGCGGATGAAGCGTTAATCGCGGGTGATTTAAGTCTATACAAAGACATGATCGACATCCTGCAGTGCTATTTGCACAAATGATGCGGCACGAATTAAATGATTTGTGTAAATGATTTGTGCAAATTGAGCATTTTGGGCACTTGACACAAATCACTCAAGTTAAAAAATCTGAATCCGAACTAACCAATCAGGAGCTTGCTTTTGTAGCGGCCGTCATCCAGGCACAGGTCCTGAAGGAGTTGGTGAAATTGGTAGTTGCAAGTCTAAAGGATCTGAAACAGCGCCAAACGAGTCCATGCCTTTTTTTCATATCACACAATCACAGCTCAATCCCCTCAACAAAATCTATGTCGGCCATTTTGCAACAAAATTGTAGTGATTTTGTGTCTGTTGTAGGGGTGTAACGATACATTTATTTGTCCCAAATCATCACAGTACAAGGTTCACGGTCTGGTTCACATGCTCCCACGACGAATACAGTTGATCCAGATGTACAGTTACTGTTATTAGACAGAAAAGACCACAGCAGTGCAACAACCGAGGAGACGTTCACAAAGCATGTGTTTTTGTGTCTGAAAGTACGACACAGCAGTGTTCAACCAACGTAACACTAGTCCTGCCTCTGAGTTCTTCTGATTGGGCTGACTGAGCTCTTCTCTGAGCCCACTGCTCCTGGTCCTACGCCACCCAACCCGCTCCGAGCTCGTATCGAACTGGCGACCTTCCGCATGGGAGTTGGTTGCGCTAACAAGGAGGCTTAAGACCATGGCCCCTAGCGTCTGTCGCTAGAGCACCTTTAGAGGTCAGAGGAGTGAGGTTTACCTGCACAGCACTTACTAGCTGGCCTCCATTACGCTCACCCCCCTAAACCTCACTCC
>CAIGQZ010004081.1:10360178-10383400 GCA_903798205.1 Danio tinwini
ACTTACTAGCTGGCCTCCATTACGCTCACCCCCCTAAACCTCACTCCTATCCAGGTCACGGCACTAATGTAACCTCCCATGCGGAAGGTTGCTGGCTCTATCCCAGCTCGAAGTGGGTTGGATGGTGTAGGACGGGCAGGGTTACATTGGTGCCGTGACCTGGATGGGAGTGAGGTTTAGGGGGGTGAGTGTAACGGAGGCCAGCCAGTAAGTGCTGTGCAGGTAAACCTCACTCCTCTGACCTCTAAAGATGCTCTAGTGACAGATGCTAGAGGCCATGGTCTTTAGCCACCTTGGTAGAGCAACCGACTCCCATGCGGAAGGTTGCCGGTTCGATACCAGCTCGGAGCGAATTGGGTGGCGTAGGACCGGCGGGGTTACATATACAATTATTGTATTTCTGTTGTTTTAGGAGAGGGCTAAGTTTAATATTTAAAACTTTAATACACAGTTTCCTAATTATAACGTTTTATTTTTCATTGTTCTCTTTACTTTGTATCTTTGTTTAACAAGAAGCTCTTCAGTTCTGTAGCTGATTGTGACAAGACACTTCTGTCTGTTCAAAATAAATAGAAAAAGCAAGTACTGGAGACTTTTTATTATTCCTGTTGTACCGTACCTGTACCGAACCTTGACCCCAAAACTGAGGTATGTACTGAACTGCGACTCCAGTGCACCGTTATGGCCCGTTTCCACTGAGTGGTAGGGTATGGTACAGGTCTGTACGCTTTTATGCTCAATTTCCACTGTCAAAAGATACCTAAAAGCGAACCGTACTGTACCACTTTTTGGGTATCCTTTCCAAAGGATACCTAGCACAACAAAGGGGTACCAAAAAGCAGAGCTAGACGTGCAGCTGAAAGCTATTGGTTTACAAAGAAATGTCACTAGCGCGTGCACAAGCCAGGAGAATAAAAACAAAGGAAGCACCATTTTTAAATACATAGCCGAGACATTACACTGTAATAATATATACATATAATAGCAAGCCATGGTTGATCTGAGCACAGATCTGACAAACAGGAGCATACCGCCCTAGAGCCATCATACCATTCAGTATGTGGTCCAGATTTAATTGTCTGGTGTGGGCTGGATCTGGGCTAGAATAAAAGCAAACTGTGGCCAAGAATAGGGTCAGTTCTGGTTCAATTAGTTGAATTCTGGCTGATATGTGGTATTGCTATGGCTTAATTGTGGCCCAGATCTGGCAAACAGGAGAGGACCACCCAAGTGCCATCATTCCTTGCGGTGTGTAGGCCAGATGTAAGTGTCTGGTTTGGGCTGGATTTGAGCCACGTGAATTTTGATAGCTGGGTATTTATTTCCATTTATAATGAAGTTTATAATAATTTACTCTATAATTTACTCCTATAATTTGTCATTTTCTCATCATTTTATATGAATATTTGTGTTAAACTGCTACACAAGATTGCTATTTTGTTATTTTTGAAACTGAGCCAGACAATGTTTACTTCTTGTTAACGGAATGAAACAAATTTCAACAAGTTAAACCAGTCTTTAAACATTGCTGGCTGGAGATTTTTAATTTTGTAAATGCATTTACACCATAGACCTAGTAGACCTACTACCGGTCACAATTGTGACCAGAGATGAAACCCAATTTTTCATGGACTTTTCATTTATTTTTCATAGAAAATTGACATTGATTGTTTAATATCTTTACAAATACCACACAAATTCATATATATCATCTCAAGGAAAATTTGGGGATTAAATGGGATAAACAAACCTTGTCGTCATCTTGATAAACAGCCACAAAGCTAAGAAGAAGAGCAGAATCTGCTTGTGTCTTGTTGTATTTATGAGGCCGTCTAAAGCGCGAGTGGTTTTACTTTTTCCAGAGAGTTTGTGTGCATGTCTATATTTGATTATTAATTAACTTTTCGAGTAATTATTGATGTGCTTCTGATATCCAATTCTTTCAGAAATGGACAAATGCCAGAGTGAAGCACAAAAAAAACAAAGGAGCAAATGATTCTTTTTTGAAACCTAAAAGATGAACAAACTGCCATGTTTAATTATTATCATCACCTTTCGGACTATTATGAACTCGGAATGTCAGAATTAGGCCCAATCCTAATTCAAATTTTTGTTCCCCTTCCCCTTGGCCCTTAAAAACGAGTATGAAGGGGGATGGCTTCAAAATTTACCCCTAAGAATTGGGACAGCACTTCCAACACCTGTACACGTCATCAGATGTCATCGCGATCTCTTGCTTCATATGAGATCAGACGATGGCGACTGTTGTAGTTATTCCAGTTGTGTTATTATTGGTATTTATGTTCAGGAAACCACTGAAGGCATATATGATGTTATCATAACAATCTAATGTGGCAATAAGATCGTAACTATGCTGTGTATTTACACAGTGGCCATATTCATCAGTATCAAAATCAGTTTTATTGCAGTTTTATTCATCTATGTAAACACACCATAAACAACATTAACATTATAGCAGACACTGTAAAAAGGCCATTTCCAGCCAGAGTTTTCTAATAGGGTATTCGAGTGTCATCGAGTGTCAGAATGTTGTAGGACTGCTTTACAGGAGTTATTATTAGGGATTATAGATAGCAAAGTTTAGCGGTTTTTATTTTATCGGGTTTTTTTATAAAAGCATGACGGTAAAACATGAACACGGTTATGAATATATTAAAACATGTGCTTGTTTGTTGTAAAAATCGTAATAATGACAAAAAATACAAATTTGTGGCTCTCCTTACTTACAGGTACAGCGAAACTGCCACTGTAGCAGGTGTATTCTGGGAAATTTTCTTACCCCTTGGTTTTGAGTGTGGTCCTGAAAAATCTTTGTTTGAAGGGGTGTATACCCCTTGCCTTTAGCCCTACGCATTCAAGCTATAGAGAATTGGGACACCACTACCCCTTCACATGAATGCGCAAAACAAGGGGTAGGGGTAAGGGGAAGGGCTAAGGTGTAGAATTGGGATTGGGCCTTACTTTTTAACAAGATGTTAACATGTTTCATGTGCTGGTGAAGAATAAAGATGAGAGGTTTGTACTGACTGTATGTGTTTCGTATCATTTATAAACCCAAATAAGGCCTAAATGTAAGTTTTGGGTATTTTTGTTTGTAATTGGTAGCATATCAGAGACTTTAAGGCTCTGTATGTGTTCATAAATGTTTTATTATTTTATTTTTATTTTATATAATCACTGACAATACAGTAGGCTATTGATCTGCAGCTATAATCAAATCCTGTTGATAGAAAGGTTAGCAATAAACATTTATTTATACTTAAGTATCTATGTATATAAAGCATTTGTTTAGTAAGAAGTGCTTCTCATATGATATGTGAACTTGCGAGAATGACATCAACTGCAACTTTCTGTTGTACACCACGCCCACCGTACCCTTTGGCAGTGGAGACATAAGCCTGATGAAGGTGACCCGTATCGACCCGTACCGTACTGTTTCACTCAGTGGAAACGAAGCATTGCACCCCTAGTCTGTTGTGAGGTGAAATTTACACGCGAATTAAGCGAGTAAACTGCGTGCAAATACCACAAGTTCTGGTGTGAAAGCCCCCTCAGACATAACGTGTTTTTTTTAAATGGTGTAAAAAAATTTAAATGTGCCCTTTTTTATAGTTGCATTAACTCGTGCATGTTCTGTTTGTTAGTGTGTTATGGTCTGGGAATGGGAAACCTACAGGGAGTTTCAGTGGTGGATTTAACCAACATTGGCATGTTCACCGGCTGCGAGAAGATCTACGGCAGTTTGGCTTTTCTTTCAGACTCCTTCAAAGGGTAAGCCTCGTTTTTTACCTAAAATGTACAATGTTGTCATCAGCTATCCTCACATCGCTTGTTCTGCAAGTGATTTCTCTAATACATGAGCTTTATTATGGCATATAATATATTTTTGTGTGAGAAACAGACCGAATGTTGTCATTGTTCAATTGATGTTTTCCCTTTGATTCAGCTTTAAAACTTGATGTGTTTATATTGATTACAAGACATTTTTCAACCAATTAATTTTGATTAATTATGATTAATTGATAAATTTGATTAATTGATTAATCAGGGCCATACAGAATCTGCAGACCTTTTGTGCTATTTCTGCACAGACTTTTGCGAAAAATAAATCTGCGGATTTATGCGGAATGATGAATATAGTAGCTCAAAACCCAACACATAAAATAACAAATAACCAAACTTTTATTTTAGGTTTACAATCTATATCCAACCAGAATCGCTTGCATGGCAAACAAAGCTACTCTCATGTAATATATCCACTAATAGACTGAAAATATTACTTCACAAATAATATTATATGTAAATGCTCTAAACATAAGCATATGATTCAGTTATATTACTGAAAGTAATATAAGGTCTGAATAAATATAGATTTACACACATTTACAACAGTAAGTAAATAGATTGGAAATCTGTAGATTCCCTGGGGGTCTACCAATAACTCTGTACAATTGTTTTATACAAGTGCTGGGATATTGGAAACGTCAAGAGACATAACAATATCATTTTCTTTTTGGCTTAGTCCCTTTATTCATCAGGGGTCGCCACAGCAGAATGAACCGCCAACTTATCCAGCACATGTTCTATGCAGCGGATGCCCTTCCAGCCGCAACCCAACATTGGGAAACACCCATACACTCTTGCATTCACACTCATACACTACGGCCAATTTGACTTATTCAATTCACCTATAGCGCATGTCTTTGGACTGTGGGGGAAACCGGAGCACCCAGAGGAAACCAACACCAACACGGGGAGAACATGCAAACTCCACACAGAAATGCCAACTGACACAGCCAGGGCTCGAACTAGCAACCTTCTTGCTGTCAGGTCATTGTGCTACCCACTGCGCCACCGTGATGCCCCCTAAGAGGCATATAAAATGTTAAAATGTGCATAAAAACAGAACTTTCTGGGTGTGCAACACACACACACACAAATCATGTGATTGAAGAACTGGAGTAAACACTTGCGTACCAATCTCATTGCACACCATTTCAAATGTTGTTTTAGTCATTCTGAAGTCATCAAAATGATTCAATATAATTACTTTCTAGAAGTGCCTCTGTGCAGATTGCGTCACACACACCAGGCTGTTGACTGAAGATAACCTGACAGTGTTTTTTACATTTCATTTGTACACTTTGAGACAAAAGGGATTTTTTAATGTAGAAAAAAGGCTGGTTGTGGCAGCGACAGTATTTAGTGTTTTATTGCTGACACTATTAGTTTATTTCCAAGAAAGGGAAGATTGCAGGGTGTCCGCGGGGTCCTAAAATATTAAGATTAATATTAAATTCACTCAACTTATGTGTTGTAGCTCTTAAATCATATTCATTTTATGTCCTTATAAAGTAAACAACCGTCCAATCACCAACAATCCATGTCAATAATACTTTTAAACTATGTATAACTAACATTATAATAGCCATTTTAATAGCTTTATAACCAATATGGTGTAATTATCTTCATTATAATATTTGTTTAAAAGTGTATTTACAGACTATATAGGGTGAGGACACTGACCTAGATAGACTGTTGTGCATGTGATTTAGTTTATTACAGTTGTATTAGAGTTTATTAGAGTTTTATTAGAGTTGTTTTGTTTTTTTGAAGGAAAGTTATGCTGAATTCTTTTTAAATGTATTCAATTAGGGTTTGCTTGTCTTGACACATTATTTAAAGTATGTGGCTTATAAATTACTAGTAAAAATCACTTCTCCTCTGGACCAACCGAGTCATTTTAGCCTTGTATTTGCTCACCGGCCACTTTATTAGGTTCACCTGTCCAACTGCTTGTTAACGCAAATTTCTAATCAGCCAATCACATGACAGCAACTCAATGCATTTGGGCATGTAGACATGGCTAAGACGACCTGCTGCAGTTCAAACTGAGCTACAGAATGGGGAAGAAAGGTGATTTAAGTGACTCTACTGGGATATTCATGCACAACCATATCTAGGGTTTACAGAGAATGCCCTGTAAAAGAAAATATATCCAGTGAGCGGCAGTTCTGTGGGCGCAAATGCCTTGTTGACACCAGAGGTCAGAGGAGAATGGCCAGGCTGGTTCGAGGTAATAGAAAGACAACAGTAACTCAAATAAGCACTCGTTACGACCGAGGTATGCAGAAGAGCATCTCTGAACGCACAACATGTCGAAACTTGAGGCAGATGGGCTACAGCAGCAGAAGACCACAATGGATGCCACTCCTGTCAGCTAAGAACCGGAAACCGAGGCTACATTTTGCACAGGCTCATCATAATTGGAAAATAGAAGATTGGAAAAACGTGTCCTTGAAGGAGTCTCAGTTTCTGCTGCGACATTTGGATGGTAGGGTCAGAATTTGGCGTCAACAACATGAAACCATGGATTCATCCTGCCTTATATCAGCAGTTCAGGCTGGTGGTGGTGGTGTAATGGTGTGGGGGATATTTTTTGGCACACTTTGGGCCCTTTAGTACCAATTGAGAATTGTGTCAATGCCACAGCCTACCTGTTGTTGACCATGTCCATCCCTTTATGACCACAGTGTACCCATCTTCTGATGGCTACTTCCAGCAGGATGACCATGTCATTAACCGCGAATCATGTCAGTCTGGTTTCTTAAACCGTACTGAAACCAACTGTACTGAAATGCCCTCACAGTCACCCGATCTCAATCCAATAGAGCACCTTTGGGATGTTGTCGAACGGGAGATTTGCATCATGGATGTTCAGCCGACAAATCTGCAGCAACTGCGTGATGCTATCATGTCAATATGGAGCAGATTCTCTGAGGAATATTTCCAGTACCTTATTGAATCTATACCATCAAGGATTAAGGATTACCTAATAAAGTGTACATCTGAAATGTTACTGATAATGTTCTTAAATAGGTCTCAAAACGTCTTAAATTTGATCTGGTGAAACCTGCAGAAATCCTGAGATTGTTTTTGAACATTTGCTTAATTTACAGATTTATGTGTATGTGTTTATGCTTGAAGGATATTGTATGATACTATTTTTTTTGCCTCTTTAGGACTTTAACAGCCTGTAACCTTCTTTAAAAAGTAACAAATAAACTTGCATAAGTTTGGAAAGCTCTAAAGGTGAATATACAACTAACGTTTCTTTGAATATTAATATTTAGAAATGCAGTCACCAATTCATCCGGCCTGCAGCCCAGTGATCTGGAGAAGTTGAAGTCGATAGAAGAAATCACAGGTAAAGATCATAATTCATTCAGACCGATGTATACAAATATATTGAAGTCGTGTAACTAAAACCTTTACAATGTATTTCAGGATATCTGTACATAGATGCATGGTCAGAAAGCTTGCTTGATCTGAGTGTTTTTGAAAACCTGAAGGTGATCAGAGGACGAATGCTTTACAAGTAAGTGCTTTTTTGAAATGTTCTGTTCTTTTGCTTTTCTTCTGTTCTTTTGTTTCTCGTTTCCTGTTTCCCACTTTAGCCTTTTAAACAGGTTTTAGACTATTTACCCACGTTCTTGTTTGTCTGATGTCTGGTTTGACTTATCAAAGCTGCAGTTTCCTGTTAGTTGTAAAGGTTAATGATTATCCTCTACACCTGCTCTATGATCAGTTGCCCTTGCTTTCAAACCTGCAGGCCATTTCTAACCAAACGGACTGTGAGAAAGGAATGCACTTAGTTAATCTGTGCGAGCGTAGGTCATTTTTCCTCTCTTGAAATGCTCTAAATCAAAAGTAGGGTTGCATGTTAGTATATTAAAATAATAGAAATATCTTAAATATGCATATCAGGATATACAGTTGAAGTCCGAATTATTAGATTATAATTATTTTTTTTTCCAATTTCTGTTTAACAGAGAGAAGATTTTTTTCAACACATTTCTAAACATAATAGTTTCAATAGCCCCTTTTACACAATGATACCGGTAAATATCCGGAAAATTTCCAGATTGACTTTACTGGTAAATTCAAAAAAGCTCTGTTTACACAGACAAGGACGTTCCAGAATTTTTCCGGAAAGGTCTGTATGTGTGAAAGGGGCTACTAACTCATTTTTAATAACTGGTTTTTCTTATCTTTGTCATGATGACAGTAAAATAACATTTGACTAGATATTTTTCAAGATATTAATATTTAGCTTAAAGTGACATTTAAAGGCTTAACTAGGTTAATTAGGTTAACTAGAGGGGTTAATAATATTGACTTTAAAACAAAAAAAGAATTAAAAACATTTTTTATTCTAGTTGAAATAAAACAAATAAGACTTTCTCCAGAAGGAAAAAAAACAGGAAATTCACGGTATCACGGTATTGTCATTATTGCTCTAAAATATGTTCTTTTTAAATATTAAAACAACTTTTTCTACTGTGAAAAAATTGATTTTTCCACCCTAAAAATAGTTCAATGTATAAAAATGCTTTTTCCACATTGAACACAATATACAGTGCATCCAGAAAGTATTCATAGCGCTTCACTTTTTTCACATTTTATTATGCTACAGCCTTATTCCAAAATGGATTAAATTAATTTATTTCCTCAAAATTCTACACACAATTCCCCATTATGACAATGTGAAAAAAGATTTATTGAAATTGTTGCAAATTTATTAAAAATAAAAATCTGAAAAATCACATGTACATAAGTATTCACAGCCTTTGCTCAATACTTTGTTGATGCACCTTTGGCAGCAATTATAGCCTCAAGTCATTTTGAATATGATGCCACAAGCTTGGCACACCTGTCTTTGGGAATTTTTGCTTATTCCTCTTTGCAGTACCTCTCAAGCTCTATCATGTTGTATGGGAAGCGAGAGTGTACAGACATTTTCAGATCTCTCCTGAAAAGGTGTGGGCTCTGGCTGGGCCACTCAAGGACATTCACTGAGTTGTTTTGAAGCCACTTCATTGATATTTTAGCGGTGTGCTTTGGGTCATTGTCCTGCTGGAGGATGAACCGTCGCCCCAGTCTGAGGTCAAGAGCACTCTGTAGCAGGTTTTCATTCAGGATGTCTCTGCACATTGCTGTATTCATCTTTTCCTCTATCTTGATTATTTTTCCAGTTCCTGCTGCTGAAAAACATCCCCACAGCATGATGCTGCCACCACCATGCTTCACTGTAGGGATGGTATTAGCCTGGTGATGAGCGATGCCTGGTTTTCTCCAAACGTAACGTCTGGTATTCACTCCAAAGAGTTAAATTTTAGTCTCATCAGACCAGAGAATTTTGTTTCTTATGGTCTGAGAGTCCTTCAGATGCCTTTTGGCAAATTCCAGGTGGGGAGTGGCTTCCGCCTGGCTACTCTACTCTACCAGGCCTGATTGGTGTATTGCTGCACAGTTGGTTGTCCTTCTGTAAGTTTCTCCTCTCTCCACAGTAGAATGCTGGAGCTCAGACAGAGTGACCATCGGGTTAATGATCACCTCCCTGACTAAGGCCCTCCTCCCCTGATCACTCAGCTTACATGGCCGGCCAGCTCTAGGAAGAGTCTCGGTGGTTCCAAACATCTTCTACTTATGGATGATGGAGGCCACTGTGCTCATTGGAACTTTCAGAGCAGCAGAAATTTTTCTGTAACCTTCCCCAGCCTTGTCAATCCTGTCTCGGAGGTCTATAGACAATTTCTTTGTCTTCATGCTTGGTTTGTGCTTTGACATGCACTGTCAACCCTGGGACCTTATATAGACAGCTGTATGCCTTTCAAATCATGTCCAATCAACTGAATTTACAACCGGTGAACTCTAATTAAGCTGCTGAAACATCTCAAGAATGATCAGTGGAAACAGAATGTACCTGAGCCCAATTTAGAGCTTCACATAAACGATTAACTCTTGCAGTTGTATTTCTTTTGGTGTACAATGAATGCATTTGAAATCTCTCTATTTTGCTACTGTCATTTCAGGGGTGTTTTCTCTTTGGGAGTTCAGTCTTTGCAGATCGAGTCGCTGGGATTGCGTTCTTTACGCAGTGTCAGTGGAGGTTTAGTGCTGATTCATAATAACTCCAGACTGTGCTACACCTCCTCTCTGCCCTGGACTTCACTGCTCCACCCAACACAAGGACCAAACCTCATCAGCAACAACAACCAAGACCAGCAAACATGTGGTAAACATCCATTTTTATGTTTAGCCCTGCTCAGATGGTCTGTCATGGGGACGTGATGTGATTTATATGGGCAAGTGTGTAATTTTACTGCCAACCAAAACCAGTACATAGTAAAAGTTTCCATATTTTGTGATTCACAAGTGTTTTCTATTTATTTACGCTTGTGAATTGCATTATGGGACCTTGAGCTCTGCTCTGTCAGCTTTTGATGTTGAAAATTCAACTCTACACTCTCAGAAATAAAGGTACGCGAGCTGTCACTGGGGTGGTACCTTTTCAAAAGGTACAAATTTGTACCTAAAAGGTTCATATTAATACCTCAAGGGTACATATTGGTACCTAAGAAGTACAAAAGTGTTCCTCCTAAAATTTCTAGGTACTAATATATACTTTTGAGGTACCAATATGGATGCTTTAAGTACAAATGTGTACCTTTTGAAAAGGTACCACCCCAGTGACAGCTCGCGTACCTTTATTTCTGAGAGTTTACAGTATGGTTTAACAAAGTGAAAAAATGTACTGGCAGTTTATTTAACGTTTTTGTAGCATATACAACACCAACCCAGACAATATGTCACTTTAACTATTAAAAATGATTATAAAAGTCACTTTTTGAGGTTAAAAGTTGTTGGAAGAAAGATCAAGGTCCCGTAATGCAATTCAAAAATATAAATAAAGGGGGAAAAATAAAAACATGAAGCACAAGTTACAGAAAACTGCTAACTTACGAATATTTTTTACAGTTTGTAAGATTGCCTGTTTATTTAATTACTATCCAAATATGCATCTTGTTTTGTGTTTTTGTCAAAATAAGGTACATTTCAGGGTATTTTCATTTTCTTTCTCTTTTTTAAACACAAACTAACTTAAAACAAAAACAAATGGACATTCTACAAACAGAGAATGAAAGGGAAAAAGGAATAAAATGACTAAATTGAATAAATAAATCAAATAAAAGTAAAACCAAATCTACATTTCTGCAAGTTATTTTGTAAATCCTTTCAATCACTGCATTTTGTGATTTATTACACATTTACTTCTGGAAATATTACGCTTTACAGTAATAAATGAATGTGGGTGGGAGCTGTTAAGAAAAAAGGATTATTTAAAAATATATTAATATATTTTAATTTGGGTCAAATACAAAGATTAAAAAAACAAGAGTAATACAGCTTTAAATATTTTTTTTCCTTTTTTCCTAATTTAGTTTTATTTAATTATTCAGTTAAATTTATTATTAAATTCATTATAAATTTAATTAAATGAAATATTTAATTAAATGTCATTTAATTTAATGAATTTTATTAAATATTTCATTTATTTCAATTTATAATGAATTTAATATTGAATTTAACTGAATAAATAAATTATTATATTATTATTATTACATAAAATAAATTTATTTCTATAATTAATTTAATCTACAATCAAAAACTAAAATCTACGACTTGTTACAGAATGTGGGTCTATTTTGCTATGCAGAATCATACTTAAGACATAAGAATGCCCATAGAAAATAAAGAATTCATTGACCACAATAAGATCAGTTATTAATATTTCACATTCTCCTTTGTATGTGACTAGCAGCTATGTTACATTTTACCCTGCACAGTATGCTTACAAAACACATGAATATAAAACCAGTACATTTTAAACCTAAGGAGTAGGCCTGTCACAATAATCAATATATCGACTTATCGTACAACACATGGAAATGACCTCAATCATTTTGGGTGATGCAATATATATCGTCCATACATACAAATTCTAGCAACTTTTTAGCTGATTGCACAACCTCTTTATCTCTATTGGAGGTGCTAGTGTCAGTATGGTTTAAAAACACCATAGTATTTAAAGTATAAATTACTCTAGTAAATTTTCATGTGGCTGTCTGACAACTGAAAATAGATCTGGTAGCAGATATCGCAGCCTCTGTTACTTTTCACCTTGCACTTTTTTTGTTAACATATATTATTATTTATTTAGGATCTGCGTTTTTTACATTCTAATTCCAATGCGTAATTAATAAATTGTTAAAACGACTATAATTAAATGAAATATTCTTAAGAATAAAAATATTCTTTTGGAAGATTGTACTTGCATTATGATGATATTATATTGTCATTCTGCCATTATATAACGAGTGGCATAAACTGGTCTTAAAATGACAATAATATCTTTTATCGCTATGTATTTTGATACAATATATCGTGCAAAAAATAGATATCATGGCCTACTAAGAAGGAAGATATTGATCACTTCAGGTCACCCTTTTTAAACTTCAACGAGAAGAGTTTCTCCTTTTTAACTTCCCATAATGAGAAGTATTTTAAAACATGCTTGACCATGGAATCAAACATAACTTTTTATGTCTGTGTTTAGTTTCAGAGGGCAGAATATGTGACTCCTTGTGTGGGGATTCAGGATGTTGGGGTCTGGGACCCAGTCAATGTGTGTCATGTGTAAATTACAAACGAGGAACGGAGTGTGTGGAGCTGTGTAATGTCCTACACGGGTGAGTACATGAGGAATAAAAACATATTTTTTGTGTTTTGTGCTTTGTTGTTCTTACTTTATTAAGTATTATATAATTTATTACCAATTTGAATAAGATGCACATGGATTTTTCAATTAAATAATGAAATAAAGGCAGCACTTTTCTTCTTTTTTTTTTAAGTCCAAACTGCTTAATCAGAGTTTAATTCCAAAATTACAACTTAGGAATGTAACTACATTTTTAAGCATGAAGCAACGAAGAATTTATCATTAACTGTTTGCAACCTTTTGATTTAAATCAGTTTGTAGTTTTTTAAAATGTATATTGTTAGAGTCTTTTGAATCAATCTAAATCTGTTGAAATCAAATCCTTTTAGTATTAATCAGTTTAAAAAATGAATATGCTGATATCTAGCTGTAGAAAAAGCCAGATCCAACCATTTAAATTCTTTTTTTTATATAGGTATGTTTATTGATAATATACATAACATTATGTAGAATGTGAGGATACAAAGAATATCAGGACTTTTTTTTTTTACAATTAGCAAAAAACAAATAATAATGGGCCAGTTGGCATTTCTGTGTGGAGTTTGCATGTTCTCCCTGTGTTTGTGTGGGTTAGAGCCAATTTGGTGGATGGGAATGATTTTGAAGCCATGATGGGTAAGGGCCGATGCAGGGAATTTGGACACGGATGCTAGACCCCCACTCTTACGAGAAGTGTTATGGGATGATTTATTAATGACCACAGAGAGTCAGGACCTTGTTTTAACGTCTCATCAGAAAGACGGCGCTTACTGACAGTATAGTATCCCCTTCACTTTACTGGGGCATTTGGACTCTACAGATTGAGCGCCCCCTGCTGGCCTCACCAACACCACTTCCAACTGCAACCTAGTTTTCCCATGTGATCTCCCATCCTGGTACTGACCAGGCACAGCCCTTTTTAGCTTCAGTGAGGTCTTAGCCTGCCGGTCTTGGGCTGCAGGGTGATATGGCTATAATAAAATGGATAGTTCAGCCAAAAATTACACTTAGCCATCATTTACTCATTCACTAGCTCTAATCTTACTTAAGTTAAATTTTTATGATATTTTATATGATTTTCTTTTACAATATTTTGTATGATATTTCTTTATAAGATATTTTGAAGAATGCTGGTAGCTGGCACCCATTGACTCCTATAAAAATTGTTTTCCTACAATAAAAATTTATAAAAATTGATGGGTATCATCAACCAGCAGTCCAAACTGCTTAATCAGAGTTTAATTCCAAAATTACAACTTAGGAATGTAACTACATTTTTAAGCATGAAGCAACGATGAATTTATCATTAACTGTTTGCAACCTTTTGATTTAAATCAGTTTGTAGTTTTTTTAAATGTATATTGTTAGAGTCTTTTGAATAAATCTAAATCTGTTCAAATCGAATCCTATTAGTATTAATCAGTTTAAAAAATGAATATGCTGATATCTAGCTGTAGAAAAAGCCAGATCCAACCATTTAAATTCTTATTTTTTATAGGTATGTTTATTGATAATATACATAACATTATGTAGAATGTGAGGATACAAAGAATATTAGGACTTTTTTTTTAACAATTAGCAAAAAACAAATAATAATGGGCCAGTTGGCATTTCTGTGTGGAGTTTGCATGTTCTCCCTGTGTTTGTGTGGGTTTCCTCCAGGTGCTCTGGTTTCCCCACACAGTCCAAATACATGCGGTATAAGTGAATTGGGTGAACTAAATTGGCTGTAGTGTATGTGTGAATACGAGAGTTTATGGTGTTTCCCAGTGCTGGGTTTGCTGCTGGAAGGGTATCCGCTGTGTAAAACATTCATATACTGCAATAGTTGGCGGTTGATTCCGCTGTGGCGACCCCTGATAAATAAGGGAATAAGGCAAAGGCAAATTAATTCTAGTGACATACAACATAATTTATTCATTCATTCATTTTCGGTGGGCTTAGTCCCTTTATTCACTTATTTAGCATAAGTTTTACAAAGCGGATGCCTTTCCAGCTGGGAAACACCCATACACACTCATTCACACACATACACTATTGCCAATTTAGTTCGTCCAATTCACCTATAGCGCATGTCTTTGGACTGTGGTGGAAACCGGAGCACCCAGAGGAAACCCACGCAAACACGGGGAGAACATGCAAACTCCACACAGAAATGCCAACTGGTCAAGCCAGGACTCGAACCAGCAATCTTCTAAACACTGAGCCTCACAACAGAATGTAAACTGAAAAATAATCCTGCTGTCTTACATTTTTTTTGTTGAATCAAATGAACTTTTCTAGTCAGTTCAACTTACATCAATCAAACTGACTAAAAATATTAAGTTAAACTTTGTGTAACTTAAAACCTGATTAACCCATTAAAATAAGGTAAAGGAACATGAAAACAATGTTTTACTGTGTAGTTTCATAAACTGTCATATGAAACATTAATATTATTTTCTCTACACCAATTGCAACAGGTCAGTGCGGGAGTTTGAGGATGGATTTAACTGTGTAACTTGTCATGCGGAGTGTCGACCAATCAATGGCACTGCCTCCTGTACAGGCCCAGTAAGAGTCATTTTTATACACATGCATATTTATTGACATTACATACATACAAAAATATTATAGTTGTTTCAAGTAGTCTAAATGATGTCCCCTAAATATAAAGTCGTTTATTATTTAAAAGGTGTTCAACTTTCTTTTGGTGAAACAGAAACGGAGATGATTATTAGAATGTGCAAGCTGCTCGTTTTGCACTCAGTGGAAATAAAAATAATAAATATGAACTGTAGCACCAAAATGAGAAACCGACTTGAATCATGTTATTTTTAATAATGTTTTACTTTTGTTATATCACATTTACATTTACAAAAATGGCAAACTAGTTCCTTTGTACCAGGAAGTGATGAAAAAAATTTAAAAGGAAAGCAAAAGATTTTTGTGAGTGTTCCATGGAAGGAAGAAAGACAGGAAGTCAGACAGGTTTGAAAAGACGTGGCTGAGGAATAATGACAGAATATGTTTTTTTTGTTAGTAATAATAGTAATAATAATACATTTTATTTATAGTGCGCTTTTCTCAGACCCAAAGCGCTACAAGGCAAACAAAGCAGAACAATAAAAACATTAAAAAGACATTACATTCAGGCCTGGGCACGCCTACGTCATCGATGATGCGCTGTTCAGTAAGCGCTCTCGCTCAGCACAGTGGAGATTTCTTTAGTTATTTCGTTTAAGTCGTGTGATATGTGGTGACAGTCTAATATTTCGCAGAACAGATCAGCCACTTTTGTTGCTCATAAACAATCATAAAGTCCTCGTGCTGCAGGAATTAGGAGGTTTACTGAAGGTGCAGCTGTCGTGCAGTGAGGGGTTTGCATCTTTAATAATCTGCGACAATATTGCATTTATTGAACAGTACGAATAGTTAATAAATCCATATCAAACAGTCCCTTTAAAGTCACGTCTCGCTTTCAGTTTTGGGCTCAGGCGCGTTTTGCACTCACACAAAAGTGTACCGCGCCTGAGCCCAAGTGAACCACGTTCTGGCCCACCTCTTCCAAACGGGCCAGGGCCGGCCAAGTGAACCGTCGCTGTGCCCGATTCAGAGCACTCACTCTTCTCATACTATCCTGGAAACGGGCCTGGGCACGGTTCGGATAGCATAGTGTGAGTACGCCCTTATTTAAAGTAATTTTAGTCCTTAAAACAAGTATTTTTTTATTGTCTGCAGATTTTTTTTTTGTTTCACTTTTATTTTAAGCTAAAATGAGAAATGTTTCCTTTTATGCATTTATTTTTTTTATGTATTTTAAAAATAATTTTAAGTCAAAAAGTTATCTTAGTTCATTTTAGTCAACTTTCATTAGTAAGTAATTAAGTAATGTGCATTTGCCAAAAGTGCTTCACAATCATGACACCACTCCCCACACCACCAGTGTGCAGCATCAACTTGGATGATGCGGCGGCAGCCACAGGACAACGACGTCAGTGCGCTCAACACACAAGCTATAGGTGTAGTGGAGAGGCAGTGATAGAGCCAATTTGGTGGATGGAGATGATTTTGAAGCCATGATGGGTAAGGGCCGATGCAGGGAATTTGCCCAGGACACGGGTGCTAGACCCCCACTCTTTTACGAGAAGTGTTATGGGATGATTTATTAATGACCACAGAGAGTCAGGACCTTGTTTTAACGTCTCATCCAAAAGACGGCGCTTACTGACAGTATAGTATCCCCTTCACTTTACTGGGGCATTTGGACTCTACAGATTGAGCGCCCCCTGCTGGCCTCACCAACACCACTTCCAACTGCAACCTAGTTTTCCCATGTGATCTCCCATCCTGGTACTGACCAGGCACCGCCCTGTTTAGCTTCAGTGAGGTCTTAGCCTGCCGGTCTTGGGCTGCAGGGTGATATGGCTATGATAAAAGGGATTGTTCAGCCAAAAATTACACTTAGCCATCATTTACTCATTCACTAGCTCTAATCTTACTTAAGTTAAATTTTTATGATATTTCTTTATAAGATATTTTGAAGAATGCTGGTAGCTGGCACCCATTGACTCCTATAATAATTGTTTTCCTACAATAAAAATTGATGGGTATCATCAACCAGCATATGTCAAAATTAATTTTGTGTTCAACAGAAAAACAAAACTCATAATGGTCTATGAGGTAAACCATTAGGTAATTTAGATTTTTTTTTCTATGTACTAACCTTTTAAGTTGTGTTTGCTGTGCACAGGGTCCAGATCAGTGTACAGACTGTATGCACTTTCAAGATGGAGACGTGTGTGTCGAGCGCTGTCCTAGTGGAGTCAAAGAGGAACAACACACTGTGTGGAAATACTCCAATGCTACAGGACACTGTCTCCCCTGTGAGACCAACTGCACTGTCTCGTAAGCCCTTTGTTGAGCCCATAAATCGTGATCGCACAGTCTATATCAGGCCATACAGAAATATTTAGGATTTGGAGTAAGTTTCCTGTTTTGTGTTTACCGTCAGGTGTCCACTGGATGATAGAGGGTGTCCCATTCAACAAAAAACTGGGTAAGACTTTAGCATATAAAAGTGAATGTAGCAAGGTTGCAATAGTTAAATTACATAGTTAAAATGTAGTGTGAGTAAAGGTACCTGTTGTAAACATTACTCAAAGTATGAGTAAAAAGTAGCCCTTTAAAAGTAGTCATGAGTAGTGAGTAGTAAGTATTATGCTGTTAAAAGCTGATGCATTTACATGTAATTTGTTGACGTGTGTGTGTGTAAACGTAACATTCTGTAGTGCATTTAGTTATTGCCCAGCAGGCACACATCATAAGATGCAAGGTTTCCGCTACATTCATTCTTCCATGGCGGGGCGCCACACCAAAATTCATCCCGCCACGGCTACACGGCTACATTACAGCTTCTCATTCAAAACATTGTCGTTTTTTTAAAATAGCGGGTTATAATCGCACCAAAACATATTAAAAGGTAAGTAAATTATAATATAACAGCACAAACTTTTCTGTAACCGTAGTAGTGCTGTGCTGTGTTGTTTAACCCAAGGTGACATACTGGCTGACTGACTGACTGACAGGTGCGTGATGCGTGAGGCCAGCAAACACGACGTATAGCTTTCAATTAGGATGAACACAGAGTCCATAATTATACTTTATTTATAGATAAAGGTCTATGGCTCTGCATACAACAAACAAAGACTTTATCTTGCTGGAGTTTATAGCCGTTTCACTTTACTTCAGGACACATCAATGCCGCTCTGTAGGTCTATTGGAGACATTTATAAATATTCCTAGCCAATCTAATAAATGTTGGAGACATACTCACTACATAAATGTGCTAAATTGCACTTGAGCAGCGTATATTTGAGGGTGTGCAAGAAGTTTTGTGCACGAACAGAGGACATCCTCGCGCAAGCAAAAAGATCTGCATGCTATTACATAAATCCGATCTCGACCTGTAGTACTGCGTCATGACATTTGTCATTGAAATAATGTCATAGTTGGTAGAACAGCCTGCCGCCAGGCCCGCCACAGCTGGAAAAAATCCTAGAGGAAACACTGAGATGTTAATATTAGGTTAGATTTAGGTTTTAATGTCAGGTGACAAATTCAATGTCTAGCCAGCAGCTAAGGACAAAGTTATTTTGATGTCCAATAATGACATCAAATGACGTTGATATTTGGTCGATTTTAGGTTGTTAGAAAGTGACCAAAATCCAACTTCGAGCCAACATCTTAAACCAGCGACTTATTGACATTTATTCATCAGGTATGGCAACCAAAATCCAACGTCTGATAGATGTCATAGTGGTAACATTGACACAACGTCAAGCTGTAACATCATTAGAGGTTGATATTTGGTTGGTTTTAGGTTGGAGGTTGGGCATTGACGTCAGCCTGACGTTGAGTTCTGACATCAACCAGATTTTTTTTTTCAAAAACAATGCAACATCCCTACGACATTAGGATACAATGTCAATCTGACGCTAGGTTGATGTCTTGTGCCTGCTGGGTGTTTAAGGCCATTTTGGTCATCATACAGTAAATATCCGTCATCTTCTCATTAGTGACATGCATCTAAACAGTCTCTGGGTCAATGCGTGTAAAGATTTTGACCATCTTCTTGGACACTTTTAATGCTTCAGGTTTGCTGCAATGTAAAGTGCACACGTCTTAAGGTAGTTCATTATGAGGCAAATTACCTTCAATGTGCAATTTGATTGGACAGGAATCACAGGACTGATTTTTCTAATCTCCATAGACAAGAAGAAAATAAAGTAGTGATTGCAGGTTGAAGAAAAGTAGTGGAGTAAAAGTACAGATACTGCACCAACAATGTACTCAAGGAAAAGTAAAAGTACACATTTATAAAACCACTCAGTGAATTATAACTTCTGAAAAAAACTACTTAATTACCTAAGTTGAGTATTTGTAATTCGTTACTTTACACCACTGGCCAACACAAATAAAATAATAGTTTGAACAGACACCGAACGCATAACCATACAAATACAATGAATAAAAGTACACATTCTGGGGGTTTTAGGAAATCTTCTTTATATTTAAATGAAGAAACATTAGAACATGTTTTATGCTTAAATAGAAAAGATGTTTGTGTACTGTATATAGTCTTGAGCTCGACTGATATGTTTGTCTGTAAAAGCGCCATCTACAGGTGTTTCTCTAAACAGCCTCAGATCAGATTTTCTGCAACTGAATGAATGTTTATTCTTTCTGTAAATGGTTATTACTTTTTCCTAATCACTTTTTTATTTAACTTTGATTTAGTTTTCTTGTGTTTTTTTTTTTTGTAGTTTCTTGTGAATTTTTCTTTTTTAGTTCAGTTAACTAAAATGCTTTTGACCAATAGTTTTAGTCTTCGTTTACTAAAATAACATTGGTATGTAGTTAGATGTGCAAGCAGTGATTCCTAAAGCGAGCATCACTTTAATGCTGCTCACACTTACAGGTTAGGGCTTTGAACAAATATCTTTACTATTTTAAGTATTAAAGTCCTCCTATTATTGTTTTGCACATCTCTTACAATAGGTTTACATAAGTTCAAGTTCATAAAATACTTTATTATATACACTCTTTTCTCATAGTGTCTGAAATAGGTTAATGAAGGAGACAGTTTTTTTTAAGCCCATCCTTTTTTAGAGCCTGCTTTGCTCTGATTGGTCAGATGGTCCACAAAAAATCTAAAGCCACCTCTGGAGGCTTTAACAATGGGATCGGTCTTACCGTATAACTTTTTGAGGGAAGGTGGACTACTACTGCTGTTCTACTAGTGGACAATTACACAAGGCAGTTTTTAAAAAAAGAAGGAGCAGAGAAACTTATCACAGACAAATCTACACTCACTGGCCACTTTATTAGGTACACCTGTTCAACTGCTTGTTAACGCAAATTTCTAATTAGCCAATCACATGGCAGCAACTCAATGCATTTAGAAATGTAGACATGGTCAAGATGATCTGCTGGAGTTCAAACCGAGCATCAGAATGGGGAGGAAAGCTGATTTAAGTGACTTTGAATTTGGGATGGTTGTTGGTGCTAGACTGGCTGGTCTAAATATTTCAGGAACTGCTGATCTACTGATTATCACACACAATCATCTCTAGGGTTTACAAAGAATAGTCAGAAAAAGAGAAAATATCCAGTGAGTGGCAGTTCTGTGAGCACAAATGCCTTGTTGATGCCAGAGGTCAGAAGATAATGGCCAGACTGGTTCGAGCTGATAGAAAGGCAACCTTGAGGCGCATGGGCTTCAGTAGCAGAAGACCACACCGGGTGCCACTCCTGTCAGCCAAGAACAGGAAACTGAGGTTACAATTCTCACAGGCTCACCAAAATTGGACAATAGAAGATTGGAAAAACGTTGCCTGGTCTGATGAGTCTCCATTTCTGCTGCGACATTTGGCTGGTAGGGTCAGAATTTGGCGTCAATAACATGAAAGCATGGATCCATCCTGCCTTGTATCAACTGTTCAGGCTGGTGGTGGTGGTGGTGTAATGGTGTGGGGGATATTTTCTTGGCACACTTTGGGCCCATTAGTACCAATTGAGCATCATGTCAATGCCACAGTCCACCTGAGTATTGTTGCTGACGATGTCCATCCTTTATGTAAACAACTTCTGATGGCTACTTCCAGCAGGATAATGCCATGTCATAAATCGTAAATTATCTCAGACTGGTTTCTTGAACATGACAATGACTTCAGTGTTCTCAAATGGCCTCTACAGTCACCAGAGCGTAATCCAATAGAGCACCTTTGGGATGTGATGGAAAGGGAGATTCACATCATAGATGTGCAGCTGACAAATCTGCAGCAACTGCGTGATCCTATTATGTCAATATAGACCAAAATATTTCAGGAATATTTTCAGTACCTTGTTGAATCTATGTAATGAAGGATTAAAGGGGGTCCAACCCGGTACTAGTAAGGTGTACCTAATAATGTGGCCGATGAGTGTATGTTGGGTGACACTTGGGTTAGAATTTTTGACTTGGTACTCCAGTAAGCTTGTTTTAGGGGTATTAGGATTAATATATTAATGGTTGGCAATATTTTATCATTTGCATTATACCAGTAAAAATTTGCCCCATGAAAAACTTATTGTAATAACAGTAAAACCTATAGTTAGTTATTATCACAGTAGTACAAGTGCGATAGTTTTGCATGTTTATCACAGAAATAACATTTAAATGTATGCTCAAGGTCTTTTTCTATGAATCTGAAAAGCTTGATCAGCTGCTTCAGTGTTGGTGCATACATATATATATTATCATTGAAATTATCGCTATCGCAATAAATACCATTAAACACCACGATATCAGTTCATATTACCCATCTCAAGTAGATATGCATTTCTGATTTATAGATCACACAGTTTTGCTTACATCTAACTGTCTGTCATGAAACCCCTGCAGGCCCGGCACAACAGTTGCAATCACGGTCGGTGGAGTGCTTCTCTTCATCATTTTGCTGGCTCTGCTGGTGTTTTACCTGCGACGACAGAAACATCAGAAAAAGAAAGAAACCATGAGGAGACGTCTACAAGAGCACGAGGTCACATACCTGTATTTTATTTGCATTCGTTCAATCATTATAAATCCTACTGTAGTTGAACTGCCGAATTTAGTCATTCTAAATTCGTTCTGCTCTGTTATGTTGAACAGATAAATGCACTTAGATGTGTCTATCAATGTTTACACATCAAAAAATGGCTATTCTGTTTTTTGGAAGTAGTCTTTTGGACTGAGATGATACTGTAAGCCAATACTGATACTTTGCCTTTTAATATTTTTCATATCCACCAGAAATGTCAGTGCAGATCAGAGATCAGAAAAACTGATAGATTCACCACTGTGACCTCTAGCCATATGTAGTCACACCATAGAAAGAAAATCTGACAATTTACTGGAATGGAATTCAATCTTCTAATTAGCAATTTTGGTACTTAATCAGTTTTAGGTATTTTTTCTATAATTGACTTTTTTCAAAACATTTGCTCAAACAATCCATTTGGGGTTGAGATTAAGAGTTTAAGATTAAGGATTTCCAAATTTATCTCTGACCACACCGAAAATAAATAAATAATTATTTCTTATCCAGAAATTTTAAATAATGTATCAAAACAAGCAAAATATAGCTGTATACATACACTTTTTATTCAACAACTATTCTTTAAAAAAATTATTATCATGTATCTAAAATATGCACAATAGTCTGTCCTGGCTAAAGTTCCCAGACCGCCAGATAACTACGCATGAATAGGGAGTTAATCTCATATTAAAGTAATGTTATTGTAAAAAATTTAAACCATTATAACAAAAAATAATTGTAAGCAAAGGAAAGCAGGTAAAAAATCATACCATGTGTGATAATAAAAGGATAATCACATGGACACGGTTAACTTTAGACCAATTAATAATCTGTTCAAAGAATAGTTAAAGCGAAAGCAGCGACTGCTGCTGTTTACAAAAGGATGTATGTTTTTTAAATCTTGAGCTCTTGAAAGCAGCAGTCTATTTCAGAGAGAACCAATCGTACCAGTTGCGTTTTCTGTAGGCACGGTTGCTTTGCGCTAGTAAATAAACAGTCGT
>CAIGQZ010004081.1:10383800-10405404 GCA_903798205.1 Danio tinwini
ATATATATATATATATATATATATATATATATAATATCTTATATATTAAATGCATGCAAGTGTTTAGGTGTCCATTCAGATTGAAAAACAATAATATAAAAAAATATCTGGTATACTGACTCGGCCAAAATATGACCTCAACCAAAAATTCCATAAAATCTTTAATTTCCAGGCTGTAAATCAGTTTATTGTTCATAAATATAAAATAAACAAGAACTGTCGGCGCCAATAGCCTAGTGGTTAGTGCGTCGACATATAGCACCCAGGTGCTCGCGGCGACCTGAGTTCGATTCCTGGCTCGAGGTCCTTTGCCGATCCTTCCCCTCTCTCTGCTCTCCATACTTTTCTGTCTGTAAATCTCCACAGTCCTGTCAATAAAGGTGAAAACCCCTAAAAAATAAAATAAAATAAACAAGAACTAAAAGTAAAATTTAGGAAAGTCTGCCCAACTTTGCTGTTTTTTGCCCCTTTACATGTAGCAAAGCATACTAACGCATGCTTTAGTTTATGCAGTCTGTATGATTGGAGTATTGCTGTTTACTGGTGTCTCATTTTTCCCTGAAGCTGGTGGAGCCGCTGACCCCGAGTGGAGCAATGCCAAACCAGGCTCAGATGCGGATCCTTAAGGAGACAGAGCTGAAGAAGCTCAGAGTGCTGGGCTCCGGAGCCTTTGGCACCGTCTATAAGGTAAGACACTGCACACAGCAAAGAAAATAGCTCTCTGTTACCATTCCTTGTCTCAATATTAGATTTTCAGCTGGCATATCCAGCCACAGAGGTATTCGAGTTTTTACTCACAAACACATTTTTAGCCAGTCTCATAAATTACCAAAAAATGCAAAGCGACTAGAGTTGCTGGAAAATGACTTCATGACATAAAGAACTCATACTAAGCTTTCACTAGTGAATAAATGAATGCAGCAGGCAAGGAAGACAATAATATGTCTTACTATTTGAATTGTAAAAATGCTAAGATAGTATGTTTTTTTAAGTTCTGAATGTTAATCAAATGTTTTTATTCCCAATTTAAGCAATATATGTAATAAATTTTCCTACATCAGCTGTTCCTAACATTTATTATGTTGGCTTGAGAAAGCCAACATACTGTTATACTACTTTGTCCTTGAAAACAACGATACAGTATCTCCTCCTAGGCCGCTCATGCTACAAGACCCAAATTTGGTCAAAATGTGCCTTCTGCATTCGCGATTGTTGCTATATCTCCTCATGCCAATCTGACGTTTTTGAATAAAAAAATGTTAAATATTACATTCTAATAATCCAGGCATATAAAAAAATAGCTCCAAGCTCCAAATTTGGCCAAAAGCTGTGTTCTGCATTACATTTTGTTGCTTTATCTTTTTAGCTTTATCAGACTTATAGTTTTCCAATACATCGTTTTTAAGCATTATTTTTCTTAAGATATGGCAAGCCAAGTTTGACTTAAACTCCATTTTTTTCATTGTCCATTTTTGCATGTATCACTTTCACACTTATTAAGCATTATAATTTCAATAAAACATGGCAAGCCATTTTTACATAAAGTCCAATTCCAGTTTTTTACTGTCATAGAGACATCAGGGTTGATTTATATCAGGAGGCAGGAGGCAGGAGGCTTTCCTGTGTCATCACTGAAGCCTGGTTTGTACTTCTGCGTCAATTGATCGACGTGACCCACGGCGCAAGCCTCGCTCTTAGCCGTGCATTTATACTTCTGCACGCTGTTTCTGTTTTTTCTGCAATACACTTCCGAAACGCTAGCTGGCAGTAGGTGTTTATGTTTCTTTGTGTTGAGTTTCTTCACTGGTGTTTTGGTTTTTCTGAACGCTTCCTTAATGTACAAGTGGCTCAAATTCGCTCATTTTGAGGTGGGAACCAGCAGACGTACAACTTTAATCATAAGGTAAACACAAAACAACAGTCTCCATCCGGAGCTCCTTCACGGGACTCCACACTTGTAAACACTCGCTGCATCGGGCGCGCGGCACTCACCTCCTCCCACACTCATCAGCGATTCCAAGCCGACCAATCACAGAGCTTGCGCTATGCGTACGCTTGGCGCAGAAGTATAAATCAACCTTAAGTTGTCAATTGTCCCCATAGCAATAAAACAGGCTAAGCTAGAAACCATTTAAAAACAGCCATATCTCTACATCCGAACATTGTAGGGATCTGGGTATTTGCTCGTTTGACTCATGCAAGCAAATGGGACTTCCTGTGTACTATGCATGGTAACAATGATAAGCTAAGTGCTAATAACGGTTAGCTACATGAAATTAATGATTATCTAAATGCAATAACATATGCTAGAAATTCCTACTACGTATTAGCATTTTATCAAAGATGTACACGAGCGTTGCCATTTAGCAACTGCTTAGCAACCACCTAGCAATGCCATAAACATTTTAGCAACTGCCTAGCAGCCACTTAGCTTCCTGCCAACTGCCATTCCCAGTCCTAGCACAGTCACATTGGCTTTCTCAAGCCAACATCACAGTTCGTCAACAAACTTTAGGTTCTAGTTTATATATATTTACTTTTTAATTTAGATTCTCAATAGTTTAATGACACATTAGCACATTCTCAGATATGTATTGCTGAATGGTCACATGACATACAAGTAGATAGATAAAAAAGGTTCGTTAAAGGGATAGTTCACCCAAAAATGAACTCAAAATAACATAAAGAAGATATTTTGAAGTATGTCGGTAGCTCATATTCATTGACTTCCATAATAGGGAAAAATATTAATATGGAGGTCGATGGCTACAAGTTTCCAACATCCTTCAAAATATCTTCTAAATAAAAAGAAAGAAACTTAAATAGGGTGAGTAAATGATGACAGAATTGTAACTTTTGGTTGAACTATCCCTTTAATTTTTAGAAACTCTGGATTTTTGAAATATATTACTTTTTTATAGCCTAACTTTAATTACAATTATTACACGGCTGTTTGGAATACTTGATTCTGATTGGTCATTCGTGACATTCCTATGTATGTTAGTCCCAGATAACAACTGCTGAATAACACAGGCTTATCTGGGAACTTTGAATCACCTTCACCGTCAGTGAATACATTCAAATCCATATACTGTGCTTACATTCACATTCATATGAATCTGCTTGTCTGTCACACTGCTGTTTTTGACTGTTTGGTGCTGTCTTGTGAATGAATAACACATAGGTTAGTAAATGCTTTATTCAGCAAGTTTAGTTTCTGTCAGCTTTGCATTTATGACTGTTTGGCGCTATGTTGTGGCTGAATAATGTGCAGGTTAGTGTATACTCCATCAGCTGTTTTCGTTTGTCAGCTTTGCATTTAACCGAAGAAGTGATCAAATTTTTTTTGGCTTAAATGTTTATGTTTGTGGCAAGCAGCCGTGTAATGAGTGGGATAAAGTACATCCAGGATGTTTTTTTTTTCACAGAATAAAACCCCTCGGTCTTAAACAACAGACCTCTGCTTTGTGTCTGGCTGCCGATAAGCCTGTTGAGCTTTATTCTGTAATAACCTCCTAGATGTACTTTATCCCTAATGTATATTATAAATAAAAATTGCAAGTAATAATTGAAATTCAGAATAGGCATCCTTGGATCCTTTGATTTAAGAACTGTTCAAATCTATATCAGGATTTTTGTGCAGTCCCATTCATTTATTCTCTTTTTTTATGCAGAGTAATAATTTATTGTCTATAAATTATAACAAACCTGCAAGTCCTCTTTGTTCTAATTAGTTTTTCTAATAGTCAATATTTATAACCTGTTCCTCTTTTCTCACCAGGGCATCTGGGCTCCTGATGGGGAGAACGTCAGGATCCCTGTGGCTATCAAAGTTTTACGTGAGAACACCTCACCCAAAGCCAACAAAGAAATCCTGGATGTGAGTGTGTTCCCATATTTTTTAATGATATCAAAAATGTTTCTTTTAACAACTTTTTAATGTGTTGTTTATACATTACAAAGATAGTTTACCCTGAATAACATTTTCCTATCTATTTTTTTAAGAAAGTGGACAATCGATTTTTTTTTCTTGATCTGTTTATTAAATTTTAACAAATAACAGGATAGTTTTACAGAAAATTTAAAACAAATATTATACGCAACCCTTCTCTTTAAACAAAATAAAATTACAACTACACACACACACACACACACACACACACACACACAAAATATATATATATTATTCTCTAGCGTAATGTCTAAAGTGATGACAAAACAGGTGTTTTTGCTGAAGTTTTACGATTGGCTGAATGGCATGAAATGCCATCAGTCTACAGAGATTTCCCAGTATTTCTCTGTTGCAATTGGGAGATCACAATAATTAACCCCGAAAAAGCTAAAGCAAAGCAAAGGCTAGCAGATTACTATTGTATAAATACAGCAATTTAGGGAAGAAAATTCTAAATAGGGAATTTTCTTCCCTAAGCACTTATGCATTCTCTGTCGCCATCTTGTGGTGGAATGTTAACACTCTTTGCTCTGCTTAATGACAGGCTAATGGCCGACAAGGGTTCCATGTCTCCGAAAAAGCACTAGAATTGCCATTTATTGTAAACCTTACTTTTTCCAAATGAATGAAGCTCATTGCATCTCGCAACCAGTTGTCAAAATCTTTCACACCATATTAAAAGAATGCACCATCTTGCTAACAGTGTCAAAAATGTGAAAGCATTTGCAGTACAACTTGATAACAATAACCAATTCTGTGTGAGTTTTAAAGTCTATGTGAAATCAAAATGTACAATGTTTATTTTGCTAGCTCACATTGTTATTCTTAAAGTGAATAATTAATCCGTAAGGTTATTTACTTAAAAATACATAGTTTTGGTATATAGCTTTTAGACTGGCTGTCCTTTTTTTGACGTCAACCTGAGGGCTTCCATAGCATCAATAACTTTAACCAGTTTGCTATGTGAGAATGATGCTCTAAAAACCCCCACACCTAATCAAATTTCAGTTTCAGTTAGAAGTACATTGGAAGTACCAATGACTTTAAAGTGTATTGTGTATGTTTGCCTCTCTCCCCAGGAGGCTTATGTGATGGCTGGTGTAGCGAGCCCATATGTGTGCCGTTTGCTGGGAATCTGTCTGACATCAACGGTTCAGCTGGTTACTCAGCTCATGCCATACGGATGCTTGTTGGACTACGTCAGAGAGAACAAGGACCGCATCGGCTCTCAGTATCTCCTCAGCTGGTGTGTTCAGATTGCAAAGGTAAGAAATCTAAATAATCAACACCACATACTGATGGCAGCAAGCTTTTTTTTGTCAGTTTATCTAATATCTAAATTGTATTTCCCATAAATATTTGAGGCTATAGGTACATACAATGAAAAATAATTTAATTAAAGAACTATTATACATTAAAAAGGTCTTATTTTGGGTATGGGGGTCTCCAACAACAGGCTGATATGCATGCAAGGTCAAAAAACACTTTTATTGTCTTATAATATGCATTTATTTTTACCTAATTATCCCAACGACTACTATATGATTTATTCAGTGATTTATTTGTTCCCAAACCCCTTCTTAGCACGATGCTAATCTGCGCTGATTGGTCTGATGACCCAGTCTATTGCGATTGGTTCATCATGAGAAAAAGAAATTCCCACCACAGCTTATCAACAATTTTGTAGTCAGAATGCAGAGTATATGTGTGAGCCCAGTGCAGCAGTGAATAAAATCAATGCAGTTTAACACCAGCATATTTCTCTGTTCTTAACCATAAGTAAAAACAGTGACACACATTAAGTGCTAAAGGTGCAGTAGGAGATCTGCCAGAATGCTAGCATTAGCATGATAGTTTAGAAATTTTACGACCCTGCCCTGCCTTCCAAAGCCACGCCTCCTTAAGTCATGAACGCGCGAACGTGCACTGATTAGATATAACACTAGATCATGTCATTCGCTAGTTAGAAAACTCAATAGAGACACGCACTTTATCGCGCATAGGAATTGTATTTCACTAAAACTGTCACAGGCTTTCACTGTTCAAAAATGAACAAATGTGTGAATATAAATCAAACTTCACCTTAGTAAAGCTGCTTAGGCGGAAGAGCACAATTACTTATGTTTTGTTATTAAACTAAATAAAAGTTTGATCAGAAAAAAAGGAGCGCTAAAAACATACTTTTTACATTACACTTATGTTTACACTACCAAGACAACCAGTGACTTTTCATTTTCAATTGTGCTCGCTGATCCTCATACATCGCTTGTTTTCATCTCCTTTTACACTTGAACAACTAAACGAATGCTCAGGTCTATTAACCGACTATATCATCAATGCTGTAAAAGGTACTCCATGAACTTTCAATCTTTTGCCGGATGTTCTCAGTGGCTGAACAACACTTCCGTGCATTCAAACCCATTCATAAACAAGAGCACAATCTACATCAAAGTTGCGTGACTATAAAAACAGTTTGCTAATTTATTTGCTGCTAATGTATGCTATTTATTTTTTTCTTTTGTAAATAATAATAATAATAATAATAATAATAATAATAATAAACATATTACTGGCCGTTTAACTGTTTATTCACAGAAGAACATATTTAGTAATTTGGGGATTTTTTTTGTGGTTGGGTGGGGGATATCCCTTATTATGGTGGGCATATCCCTTATTTTCACATCCCAATGTTGACAGGTATGTTACTAGCACATTAATATAGCCACAGGAAGATTTGATTTCAGTATCTGTGTATTTTACAGAAATGTAAATTGTGAAATCTTTATTTTTACGACAAATTTTGCAGATTTAAAGCAATATTTCCTATTTAAATTACAATTTTGTCACCCTCAAGTGGTTCTAAACATTTATGAGTTTCCTTTTTCCATGTTAATCTTATATTCTGTTGAAAAAAAAAACAGCCATTGACATCCATAGTAGAAACATAAAATACTATGGAAGTCAATAGCTGTTTTTCAGGTGTCTTTCTTTGTGTTCAGCAAAAGAAAGAAACTCAAACAGGTTTGGAGGATTAAGTGGAGGATGAGTAAATGACAGATGTTTATTTTTGGGTGAACCAGCCCTTTAAGCATTGTAGTCAGGCACAGAAAGTGTAGTCAAACAGATGTTTAAGTTGATTTGAATTCATTCAGTAAGCCAGAGTATGTTTACTCTGGTCTCAGCACTCTCTTACAAGCAACAAAATTTGAGCACAATGTAAATAAGAGATACATTGTGCAGTAAAATGTTGATTTAAATAGTTTTCCATCTGTCAGTGATCTTGTGCTGTAGCTGATCTGAAGTGAAATTAGCTTCATTTAAGGTTTTTGTATTTAACTCAATTTAAATAAACATTTTAATTTACACACTGTACACACGCTGCACAGTTTCAGCTGTTAACGCACGTGTTAAAATGCACGGCTGACTCTGAAATTGTGATGTTTGGAGATTCTCAGGTCTGTATCTTTGTGTACCCAGGGAATGAGTTACCTTGAAGAAGTGAGGCTGGTTCACAGAGATCTTGCGGCTAGGAATGTTCTGGTGAAAAACCCAAACCATGTGAAGATTACAGATTTTGGGCTTGCCAGACTGCTGGACATCGATGAGAAGGAGTACCACGCTGATGGAGGAAAGGTTCGTGATTCACATTGCTTTAGCTTGAACTGCTCAAATTCAGGAAACCGAGCTGGAGTGTTGATAAGTTCTTTCACTCACTACCTGACAAACGTCTTGTCGTCAACCTCAGTTGTAAGAGCAACAAATAATAACTTGACTTCTAGTTGATCATTTGAAAAAGTGGCAGAAGGTAGATTTTTCTGATGAGTCAACTGTTTAACTGCATCCCAATCATCACAAATTCTGCAGAAGACCTACTGGAACCAGCATGGAACCAAGATTCTCATAGAAATCCGTCAAGTTTGGTGAAGGAAAAATAATGGTTTGGAGTTACATTCAGTATGGGGAGTGTGAGAGATCCCAGAGTGGATGGCAACATAACCGCCATCCGTGCATCACTAATAGGCAGCAAGACTTTTTTTCAGATTGTGTGTAATGCTTGATTTACAAAGTTTTTATTTTGTTTGTAAGGTGTACAAACAATATAAATATATACAAAAACATTATACCAGAACATGCTTGATGCTTGGAAAAAACATTTTTTACACACATTTATATCATTACAATATCTTTCTCCTTACACAAATGGCTTGATTAGTTCTGTTTTTGATGAAGGTCCGCGTTTTTAAAAAAGGACAAATTTGTTGTGATTGGTTAGATATTTTCAGTACTGCCACGCCCCTTGCCCAAGCAGCAAATTACTTGTCAATGATCAAAACGTGTCAGTGTTTTCAATGACATAATATTTGCAAACATTTGAATACATGTATGTATTAGCAAAACAAAGCATTTCTAGCTTGTAAAACACATATTGATGTCTTTTTACACACCAATAATAATTATTTTATAATTTTCACAATCTTATAATATGTTATTCACTACAAATCAACACTTTTTAGGCAACTATAATGTTTATTTTTCTCTCAGTCGAACATTTACTTTCACTTATTTTAAAAATTGGAAACTTTTATACGCCCGTACACACACAGTACACACTAATTAACATTCTAATAGCAAAAAAGCACAAAAAAGGAGATGTTTAAGCTTTTCTCTGCAGTAAGAAAGATCTGTTGAGCTCCTGGTAATGCAACAGACCGAAAATGTAAAAGAAGCATAATGAATTATTATTAGCATGGAAAAGGTCACATTTAAACCTCAACGACACTGCAGACAGTTCATTGAGTTGCATGATAGGTACTAGAATGGTTGGTACTGTTTTTTTAAAATACATAAGAACTACTAATGTAATAAAAAATAGGAATACTTAACATACATCCAGGTGGTTGAACTGATGAAAGTAGAAATTGTAAACCAAGCGAAATCATTAAATCTACCGCCTGTCACGTAGAGCAATTGCGGAAAAAAATAAGATAAAATTTTACTACTGGGTTTAGGTAGAACACACACTCATACACTACAGACACTTTAGCTTACCCAATTTACCTATAGCACATGTCTTTGGACTGTGGAGGAAACCAGAGCACCTGGAGTAAACTCACGCGAACATGGGAGAGAATGCATGTATATACAGTTGAAGAATTATTAACCCCACTTTGAATTTTTTTTCTTTTTAAAATATTTTCCAAATGATGTTTACCAGAGCAAGGACATTTTCACTGCATGTCTGATAATATTTTTTCTTCTGGAGAAAGTCTGATTTGTTTTATTTCGGCTAGAAATAAAATAATGTTTTAAATTTTTTAAAAATCATTTTAAGGTCAAAATTATTAGCCCCTTTAAAAACTCTGCGGACCCGGTGGTGGGTCTGGTGACGTCATCGACTTCCCCTTTAATTTTTAAAGGTCGCCGGTTGCGCAACACCCCGGATGTGGCTCCGTTTGAGAGTGTAGAAGCTATATTTTATGCACAGATGCATCACTTCGGTTTTTATTTTACTGTACAAAAGTTATTTACACTTAAATACACAGCATACTGGGTGCCCGAGCTGGGTATTGAACATTGGTTTATTTTCATATATTATAGTCTTTGACTAATTTTAATATAATGTTATGATGCCTAAAATGTAAAGGAGATAAAATAAGTAATGTAAACTCATGTTCCTATAGGTATTATCATCTAAAACTAAGCAAGAGCAAATATGTACTATTTAATATGAATGATCAAAAAGTTAATTTCCCAGTATTCAGTTGAAATGCAACAGTTTTGTCAGAAAACATGATAGAGATAAAATTATTTTCCTAATGTTTGCTGCTCTCTGCTGGTTTTAAGCCGAACTGTCTGGAGTGGCCAAATTCTCTAAACAGATAAACTACACCCTTTCAAAAAAGCATTTTAGAAAAAAAATAAAAAGCGCCCAATGTTGAAGTGGTTCATAATAAAACAGAAAACATATCAAATAGTATTTATTACTTTCAGCAGTTTCTTATGTAAATTCAAAGGGTTTTCTATTCAATTACACTGGAATTTTTCATTTATAGCAATGCATTTGGATATGGAAGGCTTTCAAAATTTGGTAGGTGGAAAATACATAAAAAAAGGGTATAGCACCTCTCATCAGTTGGAACACAATAACTTTTGCATAGATTATGGTAGAGACATTTTTCTTTTTTCCTCTGATTACACACATGTGCAGGAACCACCAAAATTATTTACAGCAACATAGACCACACAGAACCTAAAAGGTACACTTTCAACTTTGAGTTTATAAAAAAAAAATACAAAAAGCGCCTCTTTTTTTAGGTGTTTTTTATAATACAGACAACATATACAGTTATTTTAAATACTTTCAATAGTGTTTATGAAAATTCAAAGGATTTTCTTTAAAATGATACAAAATTTTTGCATTTACACCTCTGCATGTGGATTTGGGAAGCTTTTAAATTTGGGTTGGCAAAATCCAGGCGGAAATCCCAAAATAGCACTAGACATTAAAAGGTTAAGCTATTTTTTTCAATAGTTTACAGAACAAACCATCATTATACAATAACTTGCGGAATTACCCTAACCTGCCTAGTTAACCTAATTATCCTAGTTAAGCCTTTATATGTCACTTTAAGCTGGATAGAAGTGTCTTGAAAAATATATAATAAAATATTATTTATTGTCGACATGGCAAAGATAAAATAAATCTGTTGTTAGAAATGAGTTAAAACTATTATGTTTAGAAATGTGATGAAAAAAAATCTTTCTGTTAAACAGTAATTGGGGGAAAAAATAAACAGGGGGGCTAAAAATTCAGGGGGGCAAAAAAGTCTGACTTCAACTGTATGTACAAAAATAATTGGTTTATATAGCACATGATTTCATTTGTTATGATTAAAAAAATCTGTGTTTTTCCACTCAATTATCGATTTCGCATCTCTTTTGAAGTTAAAGTAGTTGTTTTGTGTTGTCTCAAAAGGAAATCATGGCACCTTTTTTCTTATTTTGACCAATTTACATTTTTGTTAAAACTGGTCTCATTTTTGTATTAGAATATGTAAGACATGTCATCAGTAGTTCATAAAACAAAGTAAGAAAAATGATGTTTTACTCAAAGCATAGTCTATAAATGTAAATTCCAGAGAAAATAATAAGAAAAATGTTCACGTGTTTGTGTGGAGTAGGTGCCGATCAAATGGATGGCGCTGGAGTCCATATTACACCGGAAGTTTACTCACCAAAGTGACGTGTGGAGCTACGGTAAGTATCAGCCAGGGTTTACTGTTACTCTGCTGTATTTAACTACCGTCTGCTCTAAAATAAGCTCTCTCCGTCTCAGGGGTGACTGTGTGGGAGCTGATGACCTTTGGCATGAAGCCGTATGAGAGTTTTCAAGCGCGGGACATTCCAGAGCTGCTGGAGGCCGGAGAGCGACTCTCACAGCCGTGCAACTGCACCAAAGATGTCTACATGATCATGGTCAAATGTTAGTGCTCACTTGTCATGATAATAACCATCAGGATTGACGTTTGTTTGCTTATTTGATTCAAATGGTTTTATTTACTTTTTTTATCTCAAAAACCATTGGTCACTGTAATTTATATAAAAGGAACACAGAGAGAAATATCATTAAATTTTAAAAGGTCTATTCAAGATATTTTAAGTCAGGATAAATTGAACAATTTCTAATTATTTTGGTCTTAAACGATTTAGCAATGCGTTTTCTCAAAATTTACTACAATATTTAGGGCATTTCTTGTTGTGAAAATTTAGTCAAATTTGATCTTAAGAAGTATTGGTCTCTGTAATTTATATAAAAGGAACACTGAGAGAAACTAATTATATAAAGCCTACTACAAAATATTTAATGCATGAATGACTCTAAATAGTCCAAATAAACACAAATGTTACAGCTTTAACAACAGCTTTAGAAAAATCATGTTAAGTTGTACAAATGTTTTGAACAATTCAATGAATGTAGCCTTGTTTCAATAGGCTGAATGTGTGTTTTTACTTCTGGAAAATTGTAATCTGATTACATTACTAATTATGTCATGTAAAAAGTAATCAGATTACTAATTACTGTACTTTGAAGTTACTTTTAACATGAAATATATCTATAAAAATAAAAAATAAACTGCAGCATTCAGAAGAGACCTTCAATACCGATCCTGCACAAAAATCCAATTTAGCCTGTTTAGGCTGAGTTGGCGCACTGTGTTTTTGGGCGCCAGTGTCCTTCTTGGTGACGAGTATTGTCGTAGAATGCTTTCTATTCAAGTGCTTGAAGAAGTTGCTAATCGAGTTAAAAGTAGTGCAAAGTTCTTTAGAGACTGCATTTCACAGCAATATTTAGTTTTTACGCTCAATGAAATCAAAGTAACGTCTGTATTTCCACTTGAAGAAGCAACCATTCTTGTCAGCAACCTTTTTAGCTTGTGTTGTCCAGCAATTAAAAAAACATGCTTATTAACTGACATTACAGCGGAAAACGTGATTTAAAAGAAATATTTTTTCTTTTAAAAACTATATTTCTAACATAAGTAACGCAATTACATTGACTTTAGTAACTGTAATCAAATTACACACATTTAAAATGCAATTCTTTACATCACTGCGATCCCCAAAAATGTTATAAAAATACAGTAATGCGTTACTTTGGAACGGGTTACACCCAACTCTGCATATGACACATCTAAAATGAGTCACACACCACTATGCTGTCTATGACAACTCAAGGTATCGCACTTTCTTTATGCAAATATAATATTATGTCATATAAAACAACTTAGAGATGACGTAAAAGTCATTTGAACAATATCCTTACTGACAAAAGGATATTTGTGGGAATCCAAAAAGAGCAAGCTTCTCTAAATTTTGCGTCATTTGCTTTATAAAGTATTAAAAATATTTATAAATATTATGTTAAATTCAGCGCTCACAGAATAGCTCAATTTTAGAGGGAAACAACAGCTGCCTGTTTTTCTATTCATTATAAGTGATGGAAATTGAGCTTTTTAGTTTAACGTGATTCAGATGAGATGCTAAACAGAGATCCTCGCTCTCTGTGGTCATTTAAAGTCAAATGGCACTTCCCGTAAAGAGTAGGGGTGTAGCCTCGGTGTCCTGGCCAAATTCCATCTCTCTATTGGCCCTTACCCATCATGGCCTCCCAATCATCCCTATCCACCGAATTGGCTCTATTACTTTGTGTGGTGAGCGCACAGGCGCTGTTGTCTTGTGGCTGCTGTCGCATCATCCAAGTGGATGCTGCACACTGGTGGTGGTGTGGAGAGACCCCTCTCATGATTTTGAAGTGCTTTTTGTGTATGGCCATACACGATAAATGCACTATATAAATACACCTTACATAGAGTTCACACTTAGCTGATGATGGATTATAAAGCTTGTTTGGCATGCTGTCCCGGGAGAGAGCCCTGAGCTCATAAGATCCTCGAGCCCTGGGCTCCCTCTTGTTTGCAAGGCGAGAGGGGAGTTTGAGCTCAGGTAGATCTCAAAAACTCCCCTGCTGTACTAGCTTATGAACAGATAGTGATTGCTCTTAAGAGATAAGAGACTTACTGGGAGCATGTCTATGGTGCCAATTTGGATTAGTCAATTAACTTAAGTTGCATGTTTTTGGATGGTGGGAAGAAAACCCGGGAACCCGGAGGAAACCCATGGGAGCACGGGGAGAACGTGTAAACTCCACACAGAAATGTCGGCTGGCTTGGCAAGGACTAAAACCAGTGATGTTCTTGCTGTGAGGCAACAGTGCGAACCACTGGGCCACCATGCCACCCATCTAGAAAAGGAGGAGGAGCAGGGGTGGAAGGGGGGATTTTTCAAAACGAAGTTGGCTGTGATATGGAACTTAGGGTTTTAATAGTGGCTTAGGAATCACTTAGATTTCAGTATTCTCTCAAATGCTTGAGGAAAGGATCTGACATTGTATTGGGTTTTGGAGGCGGTGTGTAAATGTGATTATGTATTCATTTATTTTAACTTCTTTATTTCATCTTGACTTTCAGTTTACAATTTTTCCAAAATGTCTAAATACTGTGGATTTGTTGCAATTTTAGGACAACAAAGGTTTAGGTTTTACCATCTCAGCATAGTAGCTTCTGCATTGTGGCCTTTTTGGTTGTGTTTACAAAATTAAACTAGTTAAAGTCTGCATGGAACAGAAGTAGCTGAGACTTTTATTTCAGTATGTCGATGTACTTTCAACTGAAACTGAATATTGACCAGGGAGCAGGGCTTTCCTTTTGCGCATCATTCCTTTTTGGCAAACTAACGGTAAGAGTGGTGTGGTTAGGAATATTGTTGCTGAAGCTGTCAAATTGACGTCAAACAAACTTTTTTTCTGTGAATTGACATGCACAGATTAATTGTTGACCTAAAGAATAACAATGTGCACTAGGGAAATAAACATAATGCATTTTTATATCATGCAGCCTTTAAACTGACCTCGGTTGTAATTCAGAAGAACTTTAAGTTGTTGTTTTTTGACCATATGTCTGTATGCCAGGTTGGCAGATCGATCCTGACAATCGACCAAGATTTAAGGACCTGGTGGAGGAATTCACCATCATGGCACGGGATCCCTCACATTATGTTGTCATTCAAGTATGTGCATTCATCATTTTCACCTTTAAAAGCATACAAAGAATGATATAGGGCTGTAACTAAGAACTAGATTGATAAGCAAGCAATTATATACAATCTGTGTGTAGGGCAACATTATCGATTATTGTTCTGAAAAATTAGATTATGCAACGATTTAATGAACATAGCCTTGTTCAAAGAGGCTGAACGTGTGTTGTGATAATATGACCAGTGCTGGGTAAGTTACTTTAAAAAAGTAATAGATTACAAATTACTGACTACTACTGGAAAATTGTAATCTGATTACATTAATAGTTACTTCATTTAAAAAAAGAATCAGATTACTAATTACTTTACATTAAAGTTACTTTAAAAGCATATAAAATATATAAAAGGATAATATAAGGCTGTAACTAAGAACTAGATTAATAAGCAAGCAATTATATATAATCTGCGTATGACAACAGATTAACTATTGACTATTGTTCTGAAAAATTGGATATTGTATATCCTTAAAATATAGTATAAACAGTATAAATATATATAAAACAGTATAAATTATTAGCCTTCATGTTAATTTTTTGGTCACACTTTATTTTGATGGTCCGTTTGTTGAATTAAGTTACGTTGTGTCTACATGCCAACTAATTCTCATTAGATTACAAGTAGACTCTTAGGGCGTACTCACACTATGCTATCCGAACCGTGCCCAGGCCCGTTTCCTGGATTGTTTGAGAAGTGTGAGTGCTCTGAATCGGGCTCAGGCACATTTCACTTGGGTGGCCCTGGCCCGGTTGGAAGAGGTGGGCCTTGCAGTGTGAGTGCAAGCGTGCCTGAGCCTGAAACTGAAAGCTAGATTTGACTTTTAAGGGACTGTTTGATATAGATTAATTAATCATTCGTACTGTTTAATGAACGCAATGATCGTCGTAGTTTATTAAAAATCCAAACCCCTCACTGCACGACAGCTGCACCTTCAGCAAACCTCCTAATTCCTGCAGCATGAGGACTTTATGATTGTTTATGAGCGTCAAAAGTGGCTGATCTGTTCTGCGAAATATTAGACTGCGTGTCACCGCATATCAAATGACTTAAACGATATAACTAAAGAAAACTCTACTGTGCTGAGCGAGAGCGCTTACTGAACAGCGTATCATCGATGACGTAAGCGTGCCCAGGCCTGAATGTAATGTTAGTGCGGGCCGTCGGGGGAGACGGGAGGGGGGACAAGCGTGCTTTGGCCCGGTTTAAGGCAACGGTACATAGTGTGAGTAAGCCATTAGTTTGGGGTTTGGGTTAGTGTATGTTGACATGTATTTACAAAGTTTCTTATAGTCAGTTAAATGTTTGTTGAAGGAGCATATCAACAGATATTACGCAGACAATCTACTAATACACAAATGGACCATCAAAATAAAGTGTTACCAATTTTTTTCCTTTTTTCCCCTAATATTTCCTAAGTTATAGTTGTTTTACAGAGGAAGGACATTTCCTTTTTTTAGATTGGCTAGAATAAAAAAGGTTTAAAAAATTGTATCAAAACATAATAAGGTCAATGTTATTAGCCCCCTTAAGAATTTGTTTTTTATTGGCTACAGAAAAATAAAATAAAATCACTGATATCCAATGACTTGTCTAATCAACCCGACTTGCCTACTTAACCTAATTAACATAGTTAAGCTGAATACTAGTGTCTTGCAAAACAACAAGTAAAATCTTATATACTGTCATCATAACGAAGACAAAAGAAATTATTCATTTATTAAAACTATTACTTAAAAAAAATGTGTTGAAAAAATTTTCTCCATCAAACATTATTTGGTAAATATTTGAATGTAAGAAAATATGAACATTCCACAGGAGGGATGATCATTTTGTCTTGTATATGGGTTGATACATTCAAGATAAATGTTTAAATATATATTATTGCATACATACATGGAAGTTAATTTAGGTATGTTTAGACAATTTCTGCGCACTGACATTTATTTTTGCATGTTTTTTTTTATATTTGTATCTGAAAAATGTTGTCATGCACAGAAACATTGAGTCCAATGAAAACACACAAAACAATTGAGAAAAAAAAGCAAAACCTCACTTTGCGAAGACCTTAATGTTCTTGTGCATAGCATAGCAAGAATAGTAATGAGCTTTATATTACCATTCAATTATTAATGAATGCAGTGCTTAAACAACATAATCTCATAATTTAAGCAGTGATATTTATGATATTGACATAGATACAGTAGATGATAGCATTTCTGTCCTTTCCACAGAACGAAGATCAAATGAGTCTGTCGAGTCCTGTTGATAGCGAGTTCTTCCGCATCCTGATGGCGGAGGAGGGCGGGAATGTGAAGGAGTTTCTGGATGCAGAGGAATACCTAGTGCCGCAGCCTGGGAGCATCTTTAATACACATGGAGAAATGAGAGCCAACGGGCCGAGCAGACACCACTCACACCGGGTCAGAGAACCAATCATTCTTTTACTTAATCCACTGGGTTAATGGTACAGTTCAGCTTGAATCATTTATGCCCTCTTGTAGATTCAAGGTTTGAAGAGGGTTCAGGTCCAAAGGGATTCTGTGAGCAGCTTGCTTTATAGTTCACATTCATTCATTTTCCTTCGGCTTAGTCCCTTTCTTCATCAGGGGTCGCCACAGCGGAACTGCACTGGGAAACACCCATACACACTCATTCACACTTATACACTTTGGCCAATTTACTTTATTCAATTCACCTAGCGCTTGTCTTTGGACTTGAAGGGGAAACCTGAGCACTCGGAGAAAACCCACGTGAACACGGGGAAAACATGCAAACTCCTCACAGAAATGCCAATTGACCCAGCCGGGACTCAAACCAGCGACCTTCTTGCTTTAAGGTGACAGTGCTAACCATTGAGCCACTGTGTCGCCTCACTTCCTTAGTTGTGCTTTCATACAATCTATATTTGGTGTATACATATATATCGCAAATATACAATGTTACCGGTTAAAATCTAAAGTGGCTATAAGGTCTTAAAATGTAGGGAAGAGTCTTAAAAAGGTCTTAAAAGGTATTGAATTTCATTCTCGGATTCCTGTATATATCCTGTTCAAAAATGCGCAAGCCTTAATACTTTTGTTGATTTTGTTCTTTTTGTCTTCAGAGTACAGATCAAGTGGTAGAGGTGGATGGTTTGCCCAACGGGAGAGAGTTGTATTCTTCTGTCAGCATGATAGGACAGAATCAATACCCAACTCTTCCTGTGGGCGCAACAGCCAATAGCATGTGGCCTGTGACACAGTACCCGCCTCTAGCCCGGAGCATCTCACACCGCTCAGCTGGAGGCCAATCAGACTCTGTGTTTCTGGACGGCTACATGGAGGACAGCTGCCCCCCATCCAGCCCTTGTCGCTATTCTAAAGACCCCACCATGCCCAATGGCATTGATGGAGAGCTGGAAACTGATGGCAACATGGTTTTCCTCTCTCACACACTGCCACGAGGAACACACATGCAACCTGGTAAGAGCAATGTATCATCTGCAGTAAACGCAACTCATTTTTCATAATGTAACATATTTAACTGGTATTTTGCAGAAGTGATTGATAAACTGATCCAAAAGAGTCATTTCAAAAGCAGATATATTTTTGATGAAATATGAAGTCAGGAGCCTCCTAAAGACCTGAGGCCTCGTTTAAATGTTGCACAGAAACAGATTTGTTCTAAAATCATTTCACATAAGTGTGATTCAGAGAAAAGAATGTGTGCCTCTCTTCCATATCATAAAAATGAATTATTACACGGATTGTGCTCACTGGTATAATAAAAACATTTGGCATTTCTTTATATTTACAGTATAGTTTACTAATGCTGCTCAAGTGTGCCATTAATATACTGACACAAAAATGTATTTTATACAAATAAAACTGACGTAAATGACTAGTTTTATGGCTGATGGCAAGGTTTATGGCTTTATTCATTTTCACAGAAGCAGCAGATGTTTGTTTATATTGGATTTATTTAGATTATTCATTTATTTTCTATAACCTTTTAGTAAATCAGGACATTGCAAGTTCTCTTCTAAAATAACACAACCTGGAATAAACTATTTAGCCGACAGAATGTGAGTAAAGCATTCTCAATATTATATCAAAAGGTCTCAGAAAAAAAGATTAAATAAAAAAAGAAAAAAAAAAACTTTTAAAATATATGATATATTTAAAATTAAAGCTGCAAGCAGCAATGAAAGGGACCTTGCGCCCAGGCTTACCTCCGCCCGGGGGCCTTAAGATGACAGAGAACAGTGGACAATAATTATTTAAAGAGCCCCTATTACACATTAAAAAGGGTCATATTTTGGTTTTATGGGTCTCCAACAACATACTGATATGCATGCATGGTCAACACTTTCATGGTCTTATAATATGCATTTATTTTTACCTAATTATCCCAGCGACTCCCATATGAATCGTTCAGCGATTCATTTGTTCCCATACCCCTCCTTAGCGCAAAGCTAATCTACACTAATTGAAGCGATGACAGCCTGTTGCGATTAGTCAACAGCGTTCAGCGCGAGGCAGTAAAATGGCTAGCGCGGTTTATCAAGCCCCCGGGTCGCCAACATTCGTATAGGATCCGATCGCAGCAGACACCTGAAACACGCTTCATAGTAAACTTACTAACACCACAGGAAACAGTACCCGATTCTCAACAGTGTTATTCAGACACCTCACCCCCGAAAGTAGTGTAGTTAAACACCAGAATATTGCTCTATTATTAACTATGACACACATTCAGTATTAATCCACACAGCAGCAAAAGCTGAACTTTTCTGAACCATGACCGCTGCACGTGTGTAGGATCAGCTAACGGTGACCATAGCAAGGACAAACGGCAGTGGAACGAGCTCACAAACGCATTAGATGCGATATGAGTATATAAAGAGTTAACCTGATAAAGTACAAGCGGTTACAAGTAACAACACATGTAGATCATTTCTATTTGCAATCATTGCTGTGGCACCTCTTGCGTGAAGTGTTATATGTTCTCAGGGCTTACCTGTACTCTGCTTTGCCCAACGATCACATCCCCAGCTGGGGGGTTGTAGCGCTCACCAGCGCTCCTCCTCTGTCCTCTGAAAAGCTATCTCTGCAGGCTCCCATCGCGCTCACCCTGAGCCTTCGTAAGCCTTTCTAGTGCTGCGCACCAGCCCAAAGCCCAGCATGCAGCAACCTGCCTTTGTTTGACTTTGTGCCTAATAAACTGTCCTTATTTTGCCCACACCCCTGGTGTATTGTCTGTCCATTACAAAATGGAGGAAGAAACTAATCCATGAGCTGTGTACTGATAAATTGCCAATTGTAAGCATGCAGATTTCTGAACCACTCCTTTCCCCTCACACTTCCAATATTATCCAGGTAAACACAGCGCCTTCATGACTTATGACTTGAGGATCTGTTTGTTTTTGCTGCTGTGTTAGTGGGCGGGGCCGCAGATTTAAATTTTCCCGGGTTTGCGCACGCAACCATTATGTTTCGTATCCACGTCACTTTTTTAGAGTGAATCAATAGTTTTAAAAACTGTCCACTTTCAGATTTGAGCTTTACCTGGATATTTCACTTCACTAAGAGCTGTGTTACACACTACATGGAAGGTCATTTCAAAAACCCATAATAGGGGCTCTTTAAGCTGATATGTTTGAAAAACCTGAGAAAATCATAGATTTATGCCAAACTTCCTTCTGTCAGCATGTGATGCTAGTACTGTAACTAAATATTGGCATGTAGATGTCTTCAGGAGTGGAATCTCATTGAACCTGTGAACTTTCAGGTAGATCAGACACCGTGTGGCTAAGTTATAAGTACTTCCTCCTCCATGGCGATAAACTAAACTTTGTCAGTCCGCCATGGACACGGCCTTTGGCGAAAACTCTAGATGTTCACAATTTCTCATCACAAAGGCCTTTGGATTACACTAACGGAACATGGATTCAATCAGAAAATTTTGTTACAGTGTAAAACATGTCATTCCCTATTGCCAGCAGGTGGTGCTATGGCTGTAACTGACTATTGGCATGCAAACGTGTTGAGGTCAGGACTGTTATCAAACATGTGGATTTTACGGCAGCTAAGACAATCCATGCCTGAGTTATAACAACTTCCTGTTTTGTGGCAAAACATCATTGCTTGTGAAACAATGACGAAAACTTTAGATCTTTGCAATTTATCATCGCCAAGGCCTTTAGATGACAATACTCAATTTTGGTGTTGATCTGATAAAATTTCTAGAATGAGTTTGTTAAAATACAACGCCTGGATATAAAATATCAGATATCCTGTGTGCCAATTTTCATATGCGTGCGTGAAACTTAGCTTGGGGGCCACTCTGTCAAACGTGCAAAGATGGTGCTCTCGAGTCATTTTGCTACTCCCGAAGCCTTTATCAAACGTAAATTTTTGCCACTTCTGGTGCATGTGCATCCCTACTTAGATTTTTTGTCTTCTTTCTAGTCGAAATATCTGAACATTCTTATATCAAGAAGCATTTTCTTGGCAAGCAAAACATAATATCTAGTTTTTAGAAATAATATGCCAATATTAAGTTTTAAAACAAGCTAAATAATCTGCCAATGGGGTAAGCAAAATAATCTTGTTTTTTCTTTTGATATAAGATTATTTTGCTTGTTTTGAGGAAAAATTCACTTAATTTTGCCATATTATTTCTTAAAACAAGACAACATGTTTTGCTTGTCTAGAAAATTCTTCTTGCTTTAAGAATTTTTAGATATTTGGATAAGAAACAAGACAAAAAATCTAAGTAAGAAAAGCATTTTTGCAGTGTATGTAGGTGCTCGATCCCTAATAAATACTTTCTAAATGCATTTTATAGATCTTATTGTAAACAAAGTTTAAGTTAAATGCCACTATGGGATCTCTAGTAGAAATTACAGACTTTTTTTACAACAAATTATTAATCTTAAGGAAATAAAAGTGCAAAGCAAGTGTTTTTTATACCACTGTGTATATATATATATATATATATATATATATATATATATATATA